>PNEQ01025504.1:31153-63735 GCA_003012365.1 Medauroidea extradentata
TTATTTACTACAATTTCAAGAACCTAGACGTGCCGGTGTGCATGAATTTCTAAAAATATTGGCGACCGTGACAGGACACTTCGACGTGATTATTGTTTTCCGTAAATTACAACCTTGTTTACATCATGGATGCTGTTAAAATTGACCTGGAAAAGACGATTAAGCTACGTAGAACGATACGACAGGCTTTTACAAGACAGTTAAACATACAAAAATCTGAAATTAATGATGCGACACCAGAACTGGAGGAAAAGAAGAATAAGGTACAGGTTTCCTTTTCTGTACTAAGGAAGAAGAACGAAGAGCTACTGCAAGTGGACGGTAAGATGTTGAGTCTAAAAATTGATGTCGACGAGGAGGATCTGGAAACCGAGACTAACCTTGCCGATGATTACCAACGACAGTTTCTAGAAACAGAGGTGAGTGTTGGAAGTATTTTAACTTCAAGAGATATTTCTCGAGATGACGACAGTGAGTGTAGCAGCGTGGATCGCAGGAATAGACGAAAATTAAAACTTCTCAAATTAGAACTCAGGAAATTTGACGGTAATTTAAAACAGTGGTTACAATTCTGGGGCCAATTTAGTAAAATAGATGAGGACCCAGACATTGCACCAGAAGACACATTTCAGTACCTGCTACAGGCTACAGTGAAAGGTTCCCGTGCTCGAGAAATTGTAGAAGGTTTTCCACCTTCTGGTGTAAACTATTCAAAAGCTGTTGAATGTTTAAAGAGCAGGTTTGGTAGAGATGACCTGTTAGTTGAAGTGTATGTAAGGGAGCTATTATCCCTAGTTCTTAAAAATACTTCTACTCCCTGTGATGTTAACTCATTGTGTGTTCTTTATGATAACTTAGAATCACAGATACGATCTCTTGAAACTTTAGGTGTTACTACAGACAAATGTGCCTCTGTGTTGTACCCATTGGTGGAGTCATGTTTACCTGAAGAATCACTCAGAGCATGGCAAAGGAATACTAACTTTTTACACACAGGTGATTCCAAGAATAGACTAGATAATTTAATGATGTTTCTTAAAAATGAAGTTGAATCTGAGGAACAGATTAGTTTAGCCATTTCAGGTTTTGGGATTAAAGATTGTAACATTGAAAAAAAAAAAAAAAACAATACAAATTATCAGAACAAATTACCACGGCCACTGACTTGTTAAACACTAACCCTGTTGAGAAGAGGAAAGGATTCTGTATTTTTGTGAAGGTAAATATGATACTTCGAACTGTTTCAAAGCTCAGAAGTTGAGTCTGGTAAAGAAACAGAAACTATTGAAGGAAAAAGGTGGATGTTTTAAGTGTTTTAAAAGAGGTCACTGTGTTAGTAACTGTAAATCAGTAGTGAGATGCATTGTTTGTAGTAAAAGTCATACTGTTTTAATGTGTCCAGAATTGCCTCAGAATAGGAAACAAACAACTGGTGGTGATAACCGTACTGGAATTGAACAATCTAGAGAGAAAGATGAACAAAAAACTAATGCATTAAGTAGTAATTGTAGGTCTCCTAAAGTTCTTTTACAAACACTGTTGGTAAAGATAAAAGGCAATTGTTCTCTGCTAGGACCTTAATTGATGAACATTTTTGTTATAAATTGGAAATTGAGAGCCAATATGGAAAATATCATTGTAATTTTGAAGTATTCGATCAGAGTGTGATTTGGGATGGCATTCCTTCTGTTAGAAAAGGACCCTGGTTGAATGAACTGCGAGAAAGTCATATTAGTGTATCTGATATTTCTGATGATTCTGGTGCTGTAGATCTATTAATCGATGCCGATGTTGCAGGCAGGCTCATGACTGGAAATATTAAAATGCTTTCTTCTGGTCTAGTGGCTGTAGAAACAAATTTAGGATGGATATTAATGGGGAAGGTTCCACAACAATCATCTACTAGTCTGACTGTAGAAGTCACAACTATGTTCATTACTGAAGTTAATGACCTCTGGAGTCTAGATACCATTGGTATATTCGATTCAGCCACAAAATTGTCCAAGCTTGATAGACAACAACAAATAAAAGATGAATTTCAAAGCAGTGTAGTGATAAATGATGAAAATCGTTATGAAGTAGCATTATTATGTAAAGATCATTTACCTATTACTAGTAATAGAGAATTAGCTCTAAAGAGGTTAGGATCTACTACTAGAAAACTACATTCTCAAAATCTTCTCCACTCTTATGATGCAGTTCTGACTGAATGGCAAAATTTAGGAATAATTGAAGAAGTGCCAGTCGATGAAATAACAGAGTATGGTCACTACCTACCGCATAGGGCTGTTATTAAAAATAACAGCACTACTAAAATTCGCCCTGTATTTGATGCATCAGCCAGAGAAAAAAATTCTCCTTCTCTTAATCAATGTTTAGAGCGTGGGTCCAATTTGATTGAACAAATTCCCTTACTGTTACTTAAATTTCGAGAAAGAAAGTTTGGAGTGGTAGCTGATATAGAAAAGGCTTTTCTACAAATCAGCATCCGACAAGAAGATAGAGATTTTCTTGAATTTTTCTGGTGTGACCCAGATGACACCAATAATATTAGAATTTTTCGTCATCGAAGGGTAGTATTTGGACTAAAGTGTAGTCCCTTCCTTTTAGGAGCAATTCTCGACTATCATTTGAATAAAGCATTGAAGGAATGTAAATATAGTCAGGAAAGACTAATACGACTCAAACGAAGTCTATATGTTGACAATGTAATTACTAGTGTTGACACAGAATTTGAATTAAAAGGGTTCATTAATGAGTCTCGCGATGTAATGATGGATGGAAAATTCAACCTTAGGGATTGGCAGTCTAATAATAAAAATTTTACTACTGAAGAAGTCGCAACTGTATTAGGCTTACGTTGGGATCTAGAATATGACACATTATTTTTAAATTTGGAATGGTTACAGAATTTTGTATTAGGTACAATCACAAAGAGATCGATTCTGTCTATTACTCAAAGAGTGTTTGATCCCGTTGGAATAGCTAGTCCAGTACTTTTAATTCCCAAACTTTTATTACAAAAGTAGTGGTCAAACGGTCTATCTTGGGATGAAGATGTCGGTACTGACATTAAGAACCAATTTATAACTTGGTATTCAAGTCTGTGTTTCCTTAAAGAGATGAGGATTCCTCGTTGGTTTCATCTCTCTGATAACAGCGAAGGTCAGTTTACATACTTTTTGCGACGCTAGTGTTCAAGCTTACGCGGCAGTGGTGTTTGTAAGAATTGACTTCAATGGTTCGATTAAAGTACATCTTCTTGCAGCCAGATCGAGAGTAGCCCCTTTAAAGATTGTCACCATACCTCGACTCGAGCTGATTGCCGCGACAATAGGCGCTAGGTTAGGTAATTACGTGTTAAACGGACTTAACTACCAAGATGTAGAATTGTATTTCTGGACAGACTCCACTACTACTTTGACATGGATTCAAAAGGGGGAATCTTGGAATATGTTTGTCAATAATCGAGTTAAAGAAATTTGCATTTTGACTTCACCGGAAATGTGGAGATATGTTCCTAGTCTACTAAATCCTGCCGATCTCCCTTCGAGGGGTTGTCTAGCAGATAGATTATTAGCTCTTAGATGGTGGGAGGGACCAGAGTGGCTACAAAAGAATAAAAAAGAGTGGCCCTGTAAAACTCCAACAATATATACCGAATCGGTTTCACAAGAAAGGAAAAAATCAACTCAGACAATGAGTTGTTTAATAGAAAACTCATTTTCCTGTGATTAGTGCACTACTCCTAAGGATATACTCAATAAATAGGGACCCCTGTTTTTCGCGAAAAGAATTCTGCCTCACTTTGTTTCAGTATCTTACTTGCATATCTGCAATTCTGCTTCGTGGTCAGTTATTGGATATTTCAACTGTCACGAGCCTTGGGATTCTATCGGCAAATCACAGGCGTGTGCTGATGCAGGAACGTTATTACAATTGGCTCAGTCAAATGAGATACAGTTCTTCACATAGACACGCTACCAATAACCATGAAGCAGAATTGCCGATGTGTACGTAAGGCACTGAAACAAACTGGGGCAAAATTCTTTTCGCGAAAAACAGGGGTCCTTATCAATAAACAATGCAAATTTCATGGTCTTAGTTGGTACTCTCGATATTTTTCGAATTACGACAAAATCGTTCGTATGATTGCGTGGATGAACAGATTCATATACAACAAAAGGGACTTCCTAAAACAAAGAATACCGACCTAAGAGAAATAATGTCAAAAGAAAACACTCGAAGTGGTAGAAATGTAAAAATTCCAGTGAATTGTATTTATATTACCAATTTTATGTAAGATGGTTGAGTTGTTTTCCTACCAACTCAAGGTGGGAGGATGTCATGTATTAATATATGTACTCTATTTTTGACGATTATTTAATGTTTTGTTTTTTTTCTCCAAGCTAAAGAATAAGTTTGTTGAATTGTTGTTTTAAATGGCATGAAAATAAAGTACTCAACTAAGGTTGTATTTAAAAGAAGTTGGTCTTTATTTACTAAAATTTCAAGAACTTAGACGTGCCGGTGTGCATGAATTTCTAAAATGTAAGTAAGGAATTGAGCAGAGCATTAAGGATAGTGTGAACCGGGTTACAGACGAGACATTTCAGTGCATCAAGCAACATGTAGGCTAGTCTTGACTGAAGCTTACATTCTTCAGCCTGAAGAGCCTGAAACCTGGGACCATTAGCTCAGTGGCGAGTTACCGGTGAGCGACTGGTTTTAGTGGGACTTGTTTGGAAAGTGGAGGGAGATGGATGGGGGATGTTTACCCCAGCACCTCTCATCAGCGGCTGTGTTACGTCTCCCAATAGCCCAGGGGTGGACACTGTGATTGGTCAGTGGATGGGCCGAGGGGTAGGTGCGAGGCGGTCGCAAACATCCCCAGGCCGTCGGAGTGTCAATAACCCCAGACGACTCCAAAGTGTCGCTGAGTACAGGATGACCCTGAGGCCTGTAGACTCTCGGGGCTCCCAAATCTGGCCTTCTCTTATAACCCATAGGGGCCGCAGTGGTCGAGGGGTCACACCTCTCGCCTCTCACGTAGGCGATCCGGGTTCCATTCCCAGCGGGGTCGGTCCCCGGATTTTCTCATGCGGAAATCGTGCCGGACGATGCCGCTGGTTGGCGGGTTATTTAAGGGTGTTCAAGTGCGATAAAGTCATGTTTTTATATTTACGTGAAATACTGTTAGTTTTATAGACGATATATGCGAGTGCAGTTACCTCTTACGAAGCAATTTTAGCTGGCATAGTTTACACATAATGGTGCGTCAAAGTAAAAATTCGCATTTTTCTGCAACCATGAAAATAGTGAAAACTAATTGACTTTCGTACGTGAAATAATTCACAGTGAAATAACATACTATGTGCTACATAATAAAACATTTGAAAAAATCCCGCGATCTATTTTTGTATTTTTTTAAAAAAATTGCTGATTTTTTAATCTTTGTTTTCTGGACTTTTGTGATTTTTTTAAATTCTAATTATTAAGTTGTGGGTTTTTAATGTTTTATTGCATATCTCATGGGATGTAAGTTCACAATGAATTATTTTGTTTAAGTAGGCCAGTTGGTTTTCACTATTTGCATGGCAGCGTAACATGAAAATTTTGACTTTGACACCCCGTTACGAGAGACCTATGAGAGCTAAAATTGTTTCGTAAGAGTAAAATGTACTCAAAAGTATCGTCTACGAACAGTTCTTCATAAAAATATAAAACTATGATTTTATCTCACTTGAACACATATAAAACAATACAATGGTCATGTCAAAGAATACCTGCAATTTTTGGTCACAAAAGTATCATAATTTTTACCTAATTTTTTTCGGTTGCAAAAAATTTTTTTCTTTTTTAAATTTTTGCACCGAAATTTTTTTTTACGTATTTATAAGCCAAAATATATTAAAATAATATTTTGCGATCGAAGGTTCATTGGTTTGCCAAACGCTTACATGAAATTTGGAATAGCATGACTGTTCTTAGTCTAGAATTTTTTCAAAGAGTTCCTTTAAATAAGGCCGCGGCCACACTAGAGGCAATAAACCTGTCCAATTAAATACATTCGGTAGCCATGTTTGATCAATGTAAGTCTACTTGGCATGCCATTAGTAATGGCGTTAACTAACGGAACTTCGATTGCAAAACCAAACATTGCCGAGGAACAATTATTTCTCTATTTCGAAAATAAATTGGGTTCCTTGACACAGGCATACCTGCAGAGTAAACCAATAAGAGTGTTTTGTTGTTAATTTCACGGTATAATTAGATAATGCGACCCTCTTCTCTTGCACAGAACTGTCAAGGTAATCACACACTTCTACTAGTCAAATTACAAGGACGTGTGAAGTCTTTGCCATGCGCCTCTCGTCTTGGAACACCAACACGTTCTCATAGTCTGATATAATACGCTCCCTAGAACCACGATCACACTTCTTCACAGCCGGAGACCGGCAGTCCGTGAGTACTTTCAAGCTGGTCTGCTATTGGTTCACAGTACTCAAGTAAACAGTGACCCAATCAGGAATGTAATCAACGCGTGTAGGAGTTTGGAATCTAACGTCTTCACAAATGAAATAGTGAAGATTTCGGGTCTCTATATATGAGAAGGGACAGGAAAATTTCACAGATTCAATGACCTGCATGTTAAAATGCATTGTTCAGTGCACAGTCAAGCCCCGACTATTTGTCCACCAGCTGCTACTCAGTGGAACAACAGGCAATGAACGAATACACTAGGCTTGAGTATGCATAGGACAATGGATTCTACAATGCGGGTCATTGAATCCGCGAAATTTTCCGGCCCCTACTTAGGAGTTGGCACCAAAAAAATCACATTTGTATTTAGGCACATGTTTAATTTCAAATAACAGTAGCTTCCTGTCACTTTCGCAATTGGTTCTTGACTTATTTGTTCCGGCACGAGTTCGCCGCGAAAATATTTTTGTACCACTTTGGTTGAACGCCCTCCATCTCCAAGCGCATCTACAGCTCTGTTTCTTAGTAACTGACAGTGTGTCTTTGTGTAGATGCGTCATTTGTTTGACTGAGACAATCAGAACAAGGTTTCTGCGACACAACACGTCTGTGATTATATGGCAGAATCCAAAGACGCTGAGAGTAAAAATATCCAACCATTCGTGCCACGATATGGGGCGAAAAATTTTTTTGCTTCATTTGGCTTCAGTGACGTACGTCAGCACCTGGAGCTCTGCTTATCGACAGTAAAGGGATGGATCACTTAACTCCCAAGTTTTTAGGGAAACAACAGACTATAGTGCAACAATGGCGTTATTCTGATTGATGACAGTCGTTTCTGAACAAATGCGCGAAACAAATAACCACGAATCAGAGCTGCCGATGTGTACTTAAGAAATTGAAATAAATATGGGCCAAATTCGTTTCACAAAAATTGCCGGTCTCTACTGACAGGGACCCCTGTTTTTCGCGAAAATAATATTCCCCCCCCCCCCTTGACAGTTTGTTTCATTGCCTTACGTGCAATTTTGCAATTCTGTTTCATGGTTATTGGCACAGTGTCTATGTGAAGAGCCGTATCTCATTTGACCGAGCCAGTTACAATGACGTTCCTGCAACACCACACGTCTGTGATTTGCCGGTAGAATACCTAGGCTCGTGAGAGTTAAAATATCCAATCACTAGGGGCCCTTATTTTTCACGAAACGAATTTTGCCTCACTTTGTTTCGTTGCCTTACGTGCACAACTGTAGTTCTGCTTAATGGTCAGTGATTGGATATTTTAACTGTCACGAGCCTAGGTATTCTACCAGCAAATCATAGACGTGTGGTGTTGTAGAAACGTTATTGTAATTGGCTCAATCAAATGAGATAGGGCTCTTCTGATACACACGCTGCCAATAACCATGAAGCAGAACTGCAGATGTGCACGTAAGGCACTGAAACAAACTGGGGCAAAATTCTTCTCGCGTAAAGCATTGGTCCCTACCCATCGATGTTCCATTGTAAGGTTGACAGGCAGAGCCTTAAACATCACGTAATAGCCTAAATCTTTATCGTAATGGACAAACAAGTAAGCGTGCGCCCATGATAATCGCCAAAGCGGCTGGAAATCAGGCGCCCTAGCTGCATGACAAACCACGTCAGAGTGGAAGGTGTCGTGTTTTGGACAGGCGTATCCGGGGAGAAGAGAGGCAATCTGTCACGACTGGTGACAGTGACGGATCGCTGACAAGCTCGTCTGTGAGCTGAGGGTGGATTTCAGTGGTCGGATACCAGAGTCCACAGTGACTTGCCACCAGTTCCCATTAGCTGACAGCTAATTAGTCTAAACTGCCCCCTTACGCAAGTGACGTGTCGGGTTACTATAGCAAAAACATTTTGTGCAACACATCTTCGGATTATCTTGATTACTTCGGTGGCAGTGACAAGTAATTCATTTCTTGTACTTTAAAGTAATACTTAGGGCCACGATTTTGCCGCGAAAAGATTTTTGCCCCACTTTGTTTCAGTGACTCACGTGCACATCGGCAGTTCTGTTTCAAGGTTATTGGCAGCATGTCTATGTTCAGACACGTTTCTAATTTGACTGCACCAATCAGAATTGTGAGTCTGTACGTCTATAATTTGTCAAGGCAAGTGAGAGTAAAATCATCCAACCACAGACGATGTAGCAGAACTGCAGGTGTTCACGTGACGCATCGAAACCAAATGTTGCAACAATATTTTCGCCATAAAATCGTGGCTCTAGTAATACTCTCCAAATTGTAGGAATAATTTATGATCATATTTTTGTACAATAATCTCAGAACAAAAGGAGCAAATAGTGAAATGGCACGACATTTTTACGATGAATACTTTTTCTTTTATTTTATATTATGTTTTGTCAAGTTTCATTTGAATAAGCATTTGTTATTGTTGTGTCTAGAGACGGGCTCAGTAATATTTAAGCTGCATGTCAAATTGCTGTATGTATCACAGCCATGGATTTTTATACGCTCGATGACTGCATAATAAATAACTACAGGCGTTTTATTCTGCTCGACGTCTTCCATTAGCATACAACATAATGGATGGAAAAATGGAACACTTTCAGCCAATAATTAACGTTTCCTTGGTAGAGTAAACAGTGGTATATAAAGTAGTCATATGTAGAGGCCGGAAAATTCGTATGTTAGCCTCCAAGAACATATATGTACTCAAGCAGACAGCAGCTTCACATTGGACACAGAGATACAACATGATTGGTCCTACATTTACTTGCTTCTGTATTATTGGCTGAGCGTCCTCCAGGAGGTGTGTAATAAGTCAAGGTACAATTACAAAATATACACAACTGTACAGTTGTTTGGATTATAGCTTGAGCCTAAACAAAAACGCGAATGTTTTAGGTCTCTAATAATACGTAAATTACACCACATAAGATTCAGTGGCCAATGACTGCACAGATTGTGAGTGTTTTGCAGGCTTTTGCGCCGTAGGTAGCTGCGATTGGCTGTCACGGAGGACATTGAAAACACTGCCTCACTCTCGTTGGCGGCCGGGGCAAGCAACCGCACATCAGGCCTCCCTGAGCACCTCTCTCTCTCTCTCTCTCTCTCTCTCTCTCTCTCTCTCTCTCTCTCTCTCTCTATATATATATATATATATATATATATATAGGACAGATAGGTCATGACGAAACGTCGGCTCCTGAAACCATGAAGACGCGGCTCCAGCCCTGAAGCCAAGATAGTCATCACAGATTATGATCACGGCTATGGGAGCCAATTAAGTCTTGTCTGTTCCAGAATAATGACACGAATGTCGTTTTTCTCCGCCAGTTAGTGATCTTCAGTTCTCATTTACTTGCAGAGTTGTATGTTCAATTATACCTGTCTCTAATGAACTATAGACCCTAAATACAAAGGGACAAACATTTTGCGTGTTACGTTACTTACTGAATGATAGATTCTCAAGACTCAGCTGTGGGTCCATAGTCTCCTGCTCCATTTAGCTGCCTGTTCAGCAGAGATAAGTTAGAACTAGGTTCAGTCCCTGATTCATAATTGTGTTAGTGCCTCAATGCACTGCAGGGAGTGTCACATGAATAACTAGACAACTGAAAATAAATAAAGATGTGCTTGGATTACATCATGAACTAAAATTAATTCGCGAAAATCCCTGGTTTAAAACATTCTGAGGCAGAGAAACGTTGTTGGTAATGGGATTTTTTTTTACCAAATATTGCAGAGTTTTATATGACTCACATGTACACTGCACTGAAACTTATCAAGGCAGTAAATCCCGCGATGTGTCAAAGTTACTTACACTGTTTGTAGAGAGTAAGATTTTTCCGGAAAATGTTGGCTATCTGCTAGGTTAAACACTTGAACCTTGCCAAATACCATATCCATCTTTAGTAGAAAGCCGCAGTCTTAGATCTGGCAACCCTGCACACAAGGGTCATTTTAACACTTCTTTAAGCTCTCCAAAGGCAATGGCTGTACCTGATTCGTTATTCTGCCCTACATACTGGCGAATCAGGGGAAGGCATTGCCGTTGGAGAGACAAAATAAGTGTTAAAATGACCCTTGTGTGCAGGGTTGCCAGATCTAAGACTGCGGCCTTCTACTAAAGACGGCTATGCAAATACTCTCTGTATTATCATACAAGGCGCAAGATGTTACTGTGTTTTGGAGACAGTTTTTTTATATATATATTTGTTCCTGTGTATGAATAATATGAAGCACTTTGAAGTTTTAGTTTCATGCTCGATGTAATTGTTGGGAGCTCTTATATTTCAGGACACTGAGGCATTAAAACTATTAAGCGAAAAATTGTAATCGGAATAACCACACACAAACGTTGGCCGGATGAACGGTTATTTGTAATTGAATGGTGTTACGCAGAAAGAGACCATTACATATTTGATTAAGTAGAACATGAAAAATTGTTATTAATTTTTTTTGTTATTTTTTTAATTAATATACGCTAACTTTCAAATACCCTATCTCTGATTGACTTTGATTTCATAGAAACTGTAGTTTTAGTGTATATTAATGCAGAAGCTAGTTTTTGTCTGTTTTTTACGTTTGTGGCTTGGATGCCTGTACATTAAACCATTCAATTGTCTTTTATTAAGTACGTTAGTGTTTTTCACCCTCTCTTTTGAACCCCAACTAAAAATATCGAAATGCATTTTCTTTTTTTCAAATAAAAACAGCGATTTGTAAATAAATTTCCATATTAGACTAGTATTATACATTCCTTAACTTTCAAAATGAAGACGGTAAAATGTTTACTTATGTATTTATTATTATTCTTTTAATTTTTATATTCAATCTAAAGTAGTAAATTAACACTAATGAAACAATAATCAGAATCTTGATTCACTTATTTTCTAGAACTTCATAAGCTAAATTATACATTCATAACTTTTGTGATTGCTATTACAGCTAACTAAGAGAAAAGTAAATTATTTAAAGCAATAAATCGAGAGTCTTACTATAAAAAGAAGAAAAGTTAGATAGAAAGTAAAGTCACATTCAAATTCGTCAAGTATGCAAATTAAACAAGTCAGAATTAATTGACATGCCCCTGGAGAAAAGTTATGCTGTAACTGATAAGAAAACAATTTATAAAAGTAGGTCAAATCTGAGAGAGATGGAGAGAATGATCATCAAAACTCCTGACAAATGTAGCGCCTTTAGCAAGATGAATGAAAAACCACTCTTTTAAGGTCGCTTCAGTGGAACTTGAGAGTCGTTAATTTAAGTCGTGCTGAACACCATGAATATGTACTTTACGGTCTCTTCTGTGATTGGACTACTGCTACTGTTCCGACACGTCTTTGACAACCACAAGCCAGTAATAAATTAAGGATTTAATGTGTGTGAATATCTTGTGCTACAGGTAAGTACTTGTAGCACTATGTTTCAGTGCATTACGTGCACACATGCAGCACAGAATATTTAGGATTACAGAAGTGAAATAGCTGGTAGGACAGCGAACTCATCCACACACGCCAGCAAAATGGCTTCCCTGGCCAGCAACATTGCGGGGACACCTACAGCCAATCAGCGTAAGGTGGCTGCCCTGCTAGCCGGCAGCCAGGCCAATAGGAAACCTGTAGTAACGTGAAGGAGCCAAACATACACGGGGCTGGAATCAACAACCTCGGACAACCAATAAACGGAGGAGTTCGCTCGTGTCAAACGAACCGCCACGTCATTTCACGTCTGTATTACTATCTAGTCTGTACCCGCAGCTATGTTTAGTGGTCAGTGATTGGATGTTTTAACTGCTAGCGTTCTGGTATCCTACCTGCAAAGAACAGACGTGTCATGTCGCAACTAACCTTGTTATATTGGCACAGCCAAATTAAAAACGACTGTGCACAAATACACCCAGCGAATAATGGTACAATAAATGTTTGTGTGCAAGTAAGTAAATGAAACAAAGTGACGCAAAATTATTTTCGCGAAAACTTCTTGTGTACTAACTATTAGAAGATAATTGACAGTCGATTACGGCTAGTGCGTATATAGGACTGAGAAATCTAAACTTTTGTCAGGTAAATTCTAGAAGTCTTATATTTATGTAAATACTTAGAGACCTGAAAAATTCGCGTTTTCATTAAGGTTCATCAGGGGCATAATCAACATTTTCTTTCGGGGGGGGGGATATTACCCATCTCCGACACTAATATGGGGGGGGGGGGACGGGGGTCATCCCCCGGAAAAATGTGGTTTCATAGGTGCGAAATGGTGGTATTTAAGAACTTTGCGAAACAAAAAATTAATATACTACTTTAAGAAATTTATATACATATAAAATGCTGAAACTGAAAATAAAGACTTATAATACTCAATAATTTTTTTCAATATGAATAATCTTAGTTCTTTATTTTTATGAGCATTGCATTGTAGCCTGCAATGTCTTTATACACTGCGATTTTTTTGAGTTTGGTATATCAGTTGGTGTTAGTGTAGTCCTTAAAACGGAAATGTGCAAAATATGACTTTAACAAAACTATGAGAGATAAAAATATTTCATAAGAGCTAAATTTAGTCACATGTTGTGTCTAGCTAAAATAAGAAAAAAATATGGTAAAAATAAAATATAAAAAAATGGTGATGAAAATTGCGGTAGACTGCGTCCTTAAGAGGACGTGGTACATAATTCAACGCTAAAAGCATTAATCTATAACTGTAGGTTTCTTGAAGACAATTTGCGAAAAGTAAACAATAGCAATCCTAGACAATAGTTTAACCAACGTTTTAAACAAAATTGTTTCCATTATTACTAACTACTGAGGCACATTCTCTGACCCCGAAACCTCGTGCATTAAACTGTCACAAGAGATCATGCGTAACGAATTTGTAATTCTGGATAAATATTTACTCATAAAGTTGGAAATTAACATTATCTAGGATTGTCATTGAGTATTTTATCCATAATGGCTTCGAAAAAAGCGTAGAAATCAGTTGATGATTTCTGCATTTATTTATCTATCACGCACTCTTCATGAAATAATTTCATTGCTTTAGTTTACGACCTTCCAAAACATTACTCAATCAACTGCATGCTATCTACCGATCTTAATTGTTAAAACTATTCTTCTCAGATATTTAAACTGTACGCTTTGTGTAGCTAGAGCCATGATTTTGTCGCGAAAATATTTTTGCATCATTTTGTATCAATTCCACGTGCACATCAGCAGCTGTGCTTCATGGTTATTGGCAGTGTCTTTGTTCAGACATGTCTCTCATTTGACTGCACCAATCAGAATAAGACTATAGTAACAACACACATCTGTGATTTGCCAGTAGAAACCCAAGACTAGTGACAGTTAAACATCCAATCACTGACCACGAAGTAATTCTACTGATGTCCACGTGAGGCAGTGAAATGACTACGTTCCTCGTATGTACCAAACAGGTAACACGGGTTTATTTATCTCGACAATAACAAATGCTGAATGTTTGTTTCCTGACTTCATGAATTAGCCGGAAACTTCTCTCGTAGGGCGTGCAATAAATACCGATCTGTACTATTTCAAGAAGATGAATGTCACATACTCTTGAGTGCCTACTGCCGCCCCTCTTTACTTTCAATTCCACTATTCAGCAAAATTATTCACGATGAATGATATCACGTGATGCCTACCGCCACTCCTAATATCCGAGACAAATAGCTGAAAATTGGAGGCCAAAATGCCTCGATCCACTTTCTCTATCGCGGCACTTCTCTGTCATGGCGGGAAATCATCCTCCCAGTCCAGTGGTCACGACGGGGTGCCTCCGGTCAATCAGTGTCTACCATCCTTCAAAGCTCCGCCCTCAGAGAACACATTACGTCTCTATTCATCTCACCTGCTTTTATTTTCCAATTACATTTTACATCTAAAATTATATATTTTAAACAAATACCTAAAGTTGCACGTTACAAAATCAAATACTGCAAAAATCTTTTCCGCCATAAAATCGTGTCTCCATGTGTAGCCTACCTAATTATACGTTAAAAAAAATCCACAAATATTTTATAAAGTTTATTTAAATCCAATATGGCGTCGGATGTTCCACGTTAATATTCCATCTGTAGGGACTCATGTTTTTGGTGAGAATATTTGAGCATCAGTTAGCTTCAGTGCCTCGTGTGCACATCTGCAGCTCTACTTCGTGGTCAGTGATTGGCTGAGTTTATCTCTCACGTGTCTTAACGTTTTACTGCAAAGCACGGTCGTAGAAGAACAGGGACACTCATCTGGATATTTGACCCCCTTGTTGTTTGGCTGTAGTTCACCAAGTTACCGAGAATATTGTGTTTTATTGGCACTTCAGTTAGGGTGGTCGGACTAAACTTCGCCCACTTCCTTTCCGCTGAGATAAACAATTTACCAAAACGTATTTTTTTTTATCAATTTATGAACTACTTTCTTCGCTCATAAATTTAAGAAAAGGTTCCAGCAACCTTTATTTACTTTATAAATTTAACAATGGAAAAAAGTGAGCGGAGTTGAGTCCGACTGTCCTAACTGAAGCGCCAATAAAACACAATATTCTCGGTAACTTGGTGAACTACAGACAAACAACAAGGGGGTCAAGTTTCCAGGCGAGTGTCCAGACCTGTTCTTCTACGACCGTGCTGCAAATCATAGACGTGCGTCATTCGCAGTAACCTTACTCTGGCTGGTAAGGTCAAATGGGAAACTTCTTTACACAAAGACGCTCTGCCATTATCAATGAAGCTGTCCCTTTGGCAACACTTAGTAAAAAAAAATAAAAACAATAAATCAGTTATTTGTGTATTTAAAGTATTATTCTTGCAAATATAAGTTATGTTTATGGATGTTTCTCGTTTCCTTTTTCTTTTGTACAAATATTATTGGTTTGATAATCTTTTTGTCAAATGCTCAGTCTCCTCAACATATGTAATTGAAAATACTGTCTCATGTTATGTATTTTTACGTTTTCCTGTATTGACAATATTTGCATGTACTTTCAATGATATAACAGTACTGATATTATCAGGATGGTGTATGTGCACATTTTGTTTTATGTATATAATATTGTAGTTTTGTACTTAAGAGCATGTTTTACCAGCAAGTTCTGTCTGATCCTCGGATGCAATGTAATTGTGCAAACTATTTTATTGGTTAAATACAGTTTCTTTCTTTCTTCTAAAATGCAGAGGTGGAACTAAGGCATCGAAACAAGATGGAGTAGAAATATTTTCGCAAAAAATCAGAGGTTCCTAGCCATACGCCAATCAGCAGCCACAGACGAACATGCTAGACAAAGCCCTGACCAATAGGGAACAATTTCGAACACGCAGAAGCAAATTCAGGTACGTGTCTACAGACTCATGCAGTTATAAATCGACAATGTATAGCACGTCCACAACAAAGGCACCGCTATTATATTTCACTTCTGCACAACACGATATTCTGTAACTTAAGACCCCTATTTATGCTATTTTAGTAAGCTTTATTTTTTTAAATCCTGAAAGGGAGAACAAATCGCAAAATCGTTTACGTATAAATGTTGGAAATAATTTGTTCTATGTAGCCTATTTTTTTCTTCAAAACATACGTTTTTATAATTTTGGCTAATTATTGACTTTAAAAAAATTTAAAATAGTCGATAATTAGCCAAAGTTATAGAAACTCGTGTACTGAAAAAAAATTAGGCTACATGGTACAAATAATTTCCAACATTTCATTATAACGGATTTGCAATACCTGCTTCCTTTCAGGATTAAATAATTAAACTCGCAAAAACAGCATTAATAGGAAGCTATGTTAAAACCCAAGTGCGCTCCGTCCTACGTTGTCGCCCTGCAATGAGCATGATGACGTAGTTTGGAACTATTCCGCCGCAGTGCACCATGCGGTTACCAGCTTCCCCTCACTTTTAAAAACTTTTATACCAACGTCCTAGCCGTCAACTAAACAGGGAATATATAGCCTATTCATGTTGGAATGAATGCTTTTGAAATAAACCCTCTCCGTAACTGTGGCTTGAAAGTACATAATATAAAGAGTGATTTAACGCACAGGAGGGCGATATATCACGTGGAATGTTGATTGTTTGCTAGGTCGCTATGTGTATGTTAGTGTGTCCTATTGTTTATATTACACTGCAATGTAGTGTGGCCACTCTCTGTACAGTATACCAGAGTTACTTTGACCCTGTGAGGTAACTTTAGCCTACTCAAAATTATGGTATTTATGTCGTTTATTGAAGAAATTTTAAAATGTTGACTAGAGGTAACGAAGTAATTTTTGAACACCCGGCTGCAATTATCTTTAGTCACCGTAAAAAATAATATTCTGAATGGGTCAAAGTTAACCCACAAATTTCCCAAAGTAACTCCGGTTTACGGTACGAAGGATTTTAAGTGGGGCATCAATGGAAACGTCTGTAACTTAAAAATTTGATCCGTTTGAAAGAAAACATTCCAAAAAAAAATGCCTACGTGACATTTGTAGAAGAATAATTCGCGGAAAAAATACTCTGCGATATATGCATTTTTTATATTTATCCTACAAAACGTTTTGCTGCCACAAAAATAATTGTATTTGCCAAAAAATAGTGCAGCACTAGGATCAACTCCTACACAAATTTTGGTATGCTATGTAATTTGGGACAGTTTCTCCAAGTTTGTATTTTTTGCACTTAATGACAAAAACATTGTTAGATTTGCTATAGACGAAATTAATTAATATTTGAATGAGTCTATGTATATAAACACCTGTCAATTGCAGCAGTTTTAATGAAATTTTGCGTACAACAATTTATCTTTATGAGAATGTGTTATCTTCGAAATTGAGCTGTGTAGAGTTGTACATTTCATCATAAATTTAAACTCTGTGGCTGCTGTATTCTAGGCAAAGGCCTTAAATAGTCTTTAAGTGCTTTTAAATGACTTAAAATAATTAAATACAGCAAGGAGAACATTTTACTTAATTTGTCATAGTTCAACTTATTCAATCATTACATTTAAGCATGCAATATTTTCAGCATTTAGCACCCACAATGATTTAACAACACTTTTATTCATGACGAGAATAAAAATACCAGAAACATTTAATTAGACTAACCGTAGCAGCTGTACGGAAAAAGTCTCAAGGCAACGGATGTTCTGAATTGCCGTTTCATATCTGTGGTTATTTGACTCGTGCCAAGATAACACTCTGCGTTATTATGAAGTTGATTAATGAGCTGGGTGAATTAATTTCCACGGTGTATTATTATTGAAAGATGTTTTCCAATATATTGTGCCTTCACCTGGTGAGTTATCTCTATGAGTGACTGGGAGTTCCCTTATTGAACAGACACTCCACAACATAAATTTTTGTTTAAATACTGAGAAACCTTGAATCACAAATAATGAACAGATGTGTAGCGAAGTGACCATCTGAAAAGTTGGAATTAAGGACACGGTAGCTTCATTATTTTATCGTGATTCGTAGAGATCGGGAAATCTCACGAATTCATTTTAGGACAAGCTAGAATCCAAAAGCGCGCAAATTTACGACATATTAACAAATAAAACAGTTCGCTAGACATGACCGGCGTAACGTCGAGTCAGTCACATTCCTGCAAGCAAACTGGGAATAAAGCTAATGTTATCGGGTCTGGGACAGCAGCTAATTGTCAAACAGTTGAAGCTGGAAATTGCACATTACAGAGTCCAGCCAACAGTTTAAGAGTGTTGGGTAAACAAATAAATACTGAAACTCCAACTGAAATCTACACATTATTGAATGTCAACATCGAAGAAATACACAACAACAATCGTAGATAATATTTGCCAACTTTATGGGCAAACATTTTCCCAGAATAATGCATTTGTTAAGCATGATCCCATGCTTTGCAATAATTTGAATGAGATTTCCGTGTCAAAAATTGTTCTTCAGAAAATCGTTACTCAGAGAAAAATTTTTGCTAAGAGAGTCCGCAACAACTATTGCCTAGGATTGCAGTTATTGGATTTGTGCAAATTGCCTTCGAGAAACCTACAATTTTAAACTGATGCTTTCAGTTATGAATCATGTACCTTTAAGCCTTCGATATCAGGGACAGGAGGACTAGTTTGCCGGGCAAGGCCGGAAAACATGGATGTAATAAAATGTTAACCTGTGAAATTTCAAAGATAAAGTATTGAACAGTTACGCAGGGAATAGACGACCCAGAGGAGCTGTAAACGGTTACCGCAATTTTAGGACCAGCATTACCACTTCATCGGGCAGAGCGCTGGTGTAGGTTATTCTATTGTAGCGATCACCAAGATGTAGACACCCCGAGGATTCGCCGAACTGGCAGGAGTGGCTGCTTGAGGTTTACATTCAGGATTGTGAAGATGGGAAGCTGTCACAAAACTGTGGGTACGTGAAGAGTCGCTGCACTGGGAAGTGATAAACGTCGTTCATAAGTAGTTTGATGGTGACTGATTTATGTTGTTATCTGTTTACCTTTATATTATTATTTATTATTGTTCATGTCTAGAGACATGAAAAATTCGCGGGTTCACTGACCTCTAGGCTAGCCTCCAAGAACATGTGTGTGTTCTAGCAGACAACAGCTGTTCATTAGCTGTACGATAACACAGTGATATGGGCCTTAGTTTAGTTACATATCTTTATTTGCTCATCGACTTCCGGGAACTGTCATAAGAGTCGAGGGCCAGTTACGAAATTAATATGAACTTATAGTAGTTGGAATTATAACTTGTTCCTAAAAGAAAACGCGAATTTTTCAGGTCTCTATTCATGTCTAAATAATTGTATATTGTATTTAATTAACTGTAATCTTGACAAACTCCACAAGCCAAAAATATGTAAGATGTATATGAAGTGAAGACATTAATAAATACGTATGATTACGTGTCTCAAGTAGCTGTAAGTCATGGATATGAGCATGGCCGTCTTTAGTAGAAGGCCGGAGTCTTTAATGTGGCAACGCTGCATTGGAGGCCTGCTGACTGTCGCTCATTGGCTGTCCTAGTCAGTGTAGATGTGTACACGCCACTAAAGCTGCATCTATACACGTTGCAGAGACTCGGGTGGCCAAGAAGTGACAGGCAGCAGGCCCCCGATGCAGTGTTGCCACATTCAAGACTCCGGCCTTCTACTAAAGACGGCCATGATACGAGTCCACTGTCATGTCTTGCCCTGGCAGTCAGTTGAGAACTTGAACCCACACACGGCCCCTGAGAGGGCTGGACTCCTTGGAGTAAAGTCCCACGCAACGTGAGCCATACCTAACCACCCTCTCGACAGACTTCACACACCCAGGACGGAACTCCCACAAATCTCTCCACCTTAATCTGAAGCGGAGGTTCCGGAAGTTCACTTCCCTCCCAGCATGAATGGTTGCAAAATCTAGGGAAGTGAAAACTCACGAAATAGCTAGATACTCTTGAGAAATCACGAACTTCTTACGGGACGACATTGTCTGTACGTATCGTGGTCGTGCTCCAAGGCATGCGGTGCTAAGCAATGACTATATTCAACACTGAGTGTCTGTAAACCTATTAGACTAATAGAGATACGTACAGTCTCAAGCGTATAGCGTGGAAGAGGCGAGGAACGTATTGCATTGTAATAAACCTCGGTCTACACAACCATAGCCATCTTTAGTAGAAGGCCACGGCCTTAGACCTGGCAACCCTGCACACAAGGGTCAGTTTAACATTTCTGTTAGCTCTCGAAAAGCAATGACTGTATCTGATTCGTTATTGTGCCCTACATACCGGCGAATCATCAGGGGAAGCCACTGCCGTTGCCGAGACAAAATAAAAACGACCCTTCCTTGCAGGATTGCCAGATCTAAGACCACAGCCTTCTAATTAAGATGGCTATGACACAACACATTTTTGTTGGATATGACACGTAGGCGCATTGAGTCCTCGTGTTTGAAGTGTATAGTTGGAGCTTATATTGCATGCTTTGGAACACCATCACGATACGCCATTGGACATTTGTGAAACTGAAGGCTGTTTAACTCTATCTGGGACTGGCAATCGTGCTAACCATTTCTTAAACAACATAAATCTCTGATGACAGTGTTTTTTAAATTATATGAGTCAGTCATAAAACTGAAGGAGTTACTGAGACAATATGCTAACTAACGGATTAGTAAGCATCGTGAGAAATGACGTTACATGTCTTTTAATTCTGATTCACATACTGACTTCAAAGAAACTTATAGGTGTTTGACATTTAACTTGTTGTAAATATATTCGAGGAATTTCCGGTACCTACCTATTAATACACGTAGTAGTGGCGATAGAGAGGTCTTCGAAGTTCCATATACGACTCGAGCACAGAGTATTTAGGAATACAGAATTGAAATAGACGGTAGGATGGCAAACTGAATCACACACGCCAGCAAAATGGCTTTGCTTGCCAGCAAAATGGAGGAATTACCTATCGCTAGACACACTGGAAAATCGCGGGAATAGTTGACTACTTGCTAGGCTCCAACATACTATATATATATAACACTGGCTGTTTCTTATCGACATTGACTATGCTATATTTGAAGCATTGCTTCTCTCTTCAACAAACCTAGTTAGACCTGTACAGCTTGAACACACAGTGTGTGATTTGTCCCAAAACTGTTCACACGTGTCACGATTAAGGCCTTGTTACGGAGTTTTGCAGTAATTTCGAAAATATTTTTTGATTGCTACCTAATACTCATATTGAAATTTTGCTGCACAGTTTTGACACTTATATGTTATAATTTGTAGCTGAAATTTTTGTAGAATTATACTGAACGGTTTTTTAGATTTCATTACCCAAAGTACCACGTTTTTCGTCGTGAAAATAAGCAAAAATGAAGGAAATTTTTTTTTTTTTGCTGGCGAATGGTACATTATTTTTAAAAAACGCGTCCACAGTATTGTGCATCGTGAGATTGCACATTGACTAAATTTTTTCAAAACTTTTGGTTAAAAAAATATTTGAGTTATTGGCACCAGTCTGAAAAAAAAACTCGGGAACAAGCCCTTAATATACTACAGTTTATTGGAGACAATCTTAAACATTTTCACGATTTTCCAGTGTCTCTACCTATCGCCAGTCAGCGAAAGGCGGCTGTCCTGCTAGTCGGCAGCCAGGCCAATAGGAAACCTGCAGTAACGAGCATGAACCAAACATACACGTGGTTGATATCAACAACCTCGGGGAGCCAATAAGCGTCTAGTTCGCCCGTATCAAACGAGAAGCCACGTCATTTTACGTCTGTATTACTATATAGCCTGTGGCAGGAACAGACGTTCACGGAGTCAGGGGGCCACTTAAATGGTCCGACCATGTCGCGGGTCGCGATTGTCAGCACGTGGCAACATGGCCTGCGGGTAATCTGCTTACAGGTGGGGCGTATCTCTCGCGATAACCGAGGCCTGATCGAGTTAGCGCCGAGCTGCTAATCGTGTTAACCGGTCCGGAAGATTTGGTGCTGGGTGAGGATGGAGAGAGGGTTGACAGGTTGCAGCAGCTACCCTTGTCAGGCGACTAGCTTCCAGTGGTGAAGAGTAGCGGTGTTCCAAGGCAGGCTAGTAGATCAGAATACTGGACATTAATGCGCCTATATATCACTTACAATAAGATGTATTGTGGGGCCTTAAGTGTGTTACTGGAGAATTCATTCCTTGCTGCATATACACTATTGACTATGGATTGTACCCGCCCCTACCAGTCTAAATGTTCCACAGACATCTCATATATACATATATATATATATATATGTGTGTGTGTGTGTGTGTGTATATATGCATGTGTGTGGGTGTATATATTCATTGCTAGCAGCGCACGTCTTGGAACACTTCAGCCTCTTTGCCTCTGCCAGCTTCCCATTTTAACCCCCTTTTCCCATCATTCTTAGACCCTGCTATATAGAGACAGTTATCAGTTATTTTAATAATAATAAAAAATCGTCTTTATTTTATTTATGGTGCAGTTAAGGCATTGTCGCCACAAACCGAAGGAATAGACTACACTTTAAATTGCTTACATAAAACATTATGATGACATTTGTTATGTCAATAGAGACGGATGAGAGAGAAAAGGAATTATAAATAGTAGTATGCATTTAAGGAATAAATAAAACAATAATAGCAGTAATTTTACATCGCTATGTTCAGATAAACTAAATCTAACATCAACTATTATATAATTTTCGCATATATACATACATGTGGTACACATTTGTGCGAAATAATGTCAGGATTCTTCAATGCGAAAATTATTTTTCTTTGAATAAGTATTTTCAAAATCATTGTAGAAGTATCGGGTGTGGCTCCTGACCACTTGAGCACGGCATGTCAGTACATTACACACGTCAAACGTGTCGTGAGTTCAAAATGATGTGTTCTAGACGTATATCAAGACAAGAGCCTGTGTAGTAAATGTATTCAAGTAGAACTACGATATGGGCTTCGTGGTTATTGCTTGTGTGTACGTACGCACAGAGTCGTGTTTCATTTGGCTGTGCCAATCATAACAAGGTTAACTGCGACACCACATGTCTGTGATTTGTTGATACAATCCCAGACAGCCAATCACTGACCATGTAGCAGAGCAACAGGTGTTCACGTAAACCAATGAAAACAAAGTCGTGCCAAACTCTTATCACGAAAACTCCCAGTCTCTAGACGTGAGGTATTCGGCGGATTTTCGCGCCTGAAGCAGTAACAGGCTGGTTACACGTGTTTGCAGTGGAATATTTACATTTACAAGCAAGCCCGTGAGTTATTATTTGTTACTGAAATTTCCAGAGTAGGGTGTGAATTTCAAAATTGTCTGTTGTTTTATTTTAGCCGCAGATAGTATTAAAATTTCAGATATATTAACCACAATGTGAAGAGTAAACAATAATTATTAGCAAAATTTAGCAACTATTTTTGTGCTAAAGAAAGACACAAGCATTTTATCGTACAAACATTCTTTGATTTATCACATATTCTGTATTACTTTATTTTAAAAAATTATTTTTTTCGTTGTAATCTCAAAACAGCGCTCTTCAACATTAACTACTTTACGTTTACGCTCTAAATGAAAGATTTTAAGGTCTTCCTGTTCATTATACACTAACGTAAAATTACCGAACAATATCATATCCCTGTGAACGAAGCTAGGTAGCCAAAAACTGTAAACGGGGGCAAACTATTCTCTGTGCGTTTGCAAACACTACTGCTACAGGAGTTGCGAAAATGATATGGTCCTGAAACATGATACCAATCTAACCGCCAAAATGCGACTATTGAAAGAAGTTGGTACAAATGTGTTTTCGTTAAAACAACTCCATGCATGATTTGCGAGATGTTGGTAATGTTCGGTAAAACCTAGGTGCATGATCGTCAGTATCCCATATGCTCTCTGCCGGGCCCAAGTGGGCATATCTGGCCGTCACGCGCTGCACTTCAGTCAACATGACGCCTTATCTCCTTGCTAGATAAGTCCCTCCCCTCCCCCCCTAAGGTGCTCCAATTAAGCATGCTATCAATATTCTTCACACGCCCGTGTTGCAACAACGTGACGGCACACCTTGCCAGGCGTGTTTGCCCTGGCGTGTGTATGCGCTGTTCTCTGTCGACAAGCGAGCACGTGCTCCCAGCAGTGCTGCCAACTACAGCGTCGCCTTCAACATATGTTGTGGCAGGTACAACATATATTTCGTCAGTATTGA
This sequence comes from Medauroidea extradentata, assembly GCA_003012365.1. Taxonomy (NCBI): domain Eukaryota; kingdom Metazoa; phylum Arthropoda; class Insecta; order Phasmatodea; family Phasmatidae; genus Medauroidea; species Medauroidea extradentata. Next base: position 55,318 of record PNEQ01025504.1, read on the forward strand.
AACAGCCAATTATTTTTTTGTGCTCACAAGAAAAGTATTTTGCTGTCATCACTTAACTGCTGTCGTCACCAAAAAATTATTCTGCGTTTACTACAAAAAAAAAATTGGCAGGTTACATTCTCAACTAAACTTTTATATTACGGTATATCGTTGATTTGAGAAGTTAAATTTCAAACTAGTGTACATGAAATAATTAAGGGTTCCTGATTATTTTCGGGCGTATAAGTACACTTACGCAGTTCTACTCCATCATCAGTGATAATAAGGGATCCTGTTTTTCGCGAAAAGAATTTTGCCCTAGTTTGTTTCAGTGCCTTACGTGCTCATCTGCAGTTGTGCTTCATGGTTATTGGCAGCGTGTCTATGTGAAGAGCCGTATCTCATTTGACTGAGCCAATTACAATAACGTTCCTGCAACACCACACGTCTGTGATTTGCCGGTAGAATCTCAAGGCTCGTGACAGTTAAAATATCCAATCACTGACCACGAAGCAGAACTGGAGATGTGCACTTTAGACACTGAAATCAAGTGAGGCAAAATCCTTTTCGCAAAAAACCGGATAACCTACGAATGAGTAATTCTGGATAAATGTTTACTCATATAGTTGGCAAATACCATTATGTAGGTTTGTCGTTTTGTATTTTATCCACATTGGCTTCGAAAAAAGTGTAGAATTTAATTGACGTTTTCAGCGTTTATTTATCTACCACGCACTGTTAACATCGAGGTCTCCAGCGTTTGTAAGGTGTAGCATGATGAAGTATGGAACAGAGCCGGAGTGAAAGGGCGGAGGTAACGGGATATCCCCGAGAAAACCCGCCGGCCAGCCCGTCGTCCGGGACGATTCCCACATGCGTAAATCCGGGTACCGACCTCGCTGGGAATCGAACCCGGATCGCCTTGGTGGTAGACGAGAAGTCTAACCCCTCGGACACCGCGGCACATGAGACATTTTGGTGTAGAATCTTGAAGGTATCGGGTGGTTAAAACCCTCTTTATCGTTAACGTTACATCATTCAAATATCTCGGGACGCTATTGGCTTTGATTACGTTTGTGGAGGCGGTCAGCTTAGGCACAGGGGACTGATTTAATAACGCTTTGTACGGGTTCAAGGCAAAATTAACCCCTGCGTTGCTCCTCGTTGCACTGCAGTGGAATCAAATACGCACACACAGAAGCCCGAGAAGTCTCGTGATGGGTACACATTGGTTGTAAATATGCGCCTATCATATATTTCCGCACAAGTACATTTGCGTTGTTCACGCATGCCCAGCTAACGGAGAGTATTTAAGATTCCACTATACCCCTGATGTACAAATTATTGGTTTTTAAGCTGTAATATTTGTTCTGAAGGCAAAATAAAAACTGTGTTTAGATATAAACTCATTTATGTACATATACTTCAACATTTTTGCGCTAAATTTGTTTCACACGTTAAATTCAATGTGTAGACAGTATGACAAAAATAGTGTACTCATTTTTTCTCTTACTGTTTACGAATTGTGTTTTACAAGCAACGCAAATTTAGCGCAAAAGTGTTGAAGAAGATATACATAAAATTTGTTTTACCCGAACACATTTTTTATTTACACTGTGCAACTAATATTACGACTTGAAAACCTAGAACTGATACATCAAGGTTATAGTCGAACCTTAAGAATTCAGAAGTGACATAGCCGGTAGGAAGGCGAACTCAGTTATACACGCCAGCAACATGGCTTCCCTGGCCAGCAACATGGCGGAAACGCCTACCGCCAATCAGCGTATAAGGTGGCAGCCCTGCTAGCCGGCAGCCAGGCCAATAGTAAACCTGTAGTAACATGCAGGAGCCAAACATACACGGGGCTGGTATCAACAACCTCTGACAACCAATAAGCGGTGAAGTTCGCACGTATTAAATAAGTCGCCACGTCATTTCACATATGTATTAATATTTAGTCTGTGTCGGGGCCCAGAATTCCGCCCTGCACAAGCAGCTTTCTAACAATGCTAGAGAGTAACTAGGTTAGTTTATAAACGCTTCGAATTTTCTACTCACTTGATAATTACAAGAGTGCTACAACTGGACGAGGTGCCACTACGGTAACATATTGGACTAGCACTCAGGAGGACCTCGGTTAGATCCCCGACACCGGCCAGCCGGGTTTTGGTTTACCACACACTGAAAACATTTCATTACAACACTAATTTTGTTTAAATGTGAGCAACTGCAAAGTAGATTTGCGGCACAGAATATTTTTGTTTATAGTCTTAAGTAAAACATTTATTTTATATTTTCTTGTGGCAGTTATTTTTCCCACGTCATGCTTGTCTTAAAAAAGATATAACACATCGTACCAAAAAACTTAAAATTAACCTATATTATTTTTAACTTTTGTTAAAATTACTTTACACTTTAAGGGCGCGGTCTACCGCAGTTTTCATCACCGTGATTTTAATTTTCTATTTGCACCAGATATTTTTTCTTATTTTATACACAAAATGTGACTACATTATCCTCTTATTAACTGTTTTTTCTCGAATAGTTTTTGCGTAAGGGCTCGCTAAAGTCAAATTCTGCATGTTTCCGTTTTAAGGACGACACTGAAACCAACTGACTTACCAAACTAAAAAAAAAAAAAAATTCTCAGTGAATAACGATGTTGTAGGTCACAAATTCAGCTATGTTAAACTGCAATATATTTTCTTTGCATTAAAAATTATATTGAATGTTTCAAATCATTATTTAAAATTTTAGCATTTTTAAATAAATACAAATAATTGTTATTCTTTGTATTTATGTAAGTCACATTGTAGCATGTGACGTTTTTATTCACTCTAAATTTTTTTCAGTTTGGTATGTTAGTGGGTTTTAGTGTAGTCCTTAATACGGAAACATGCAAATTTGGACTTTAACAAGCCATTACGCGAAAACTATGAGAGATAAAAAAATTTCATAAGAGACAAGTTTTGTCACATTTTGTGTCTAAAAATAGAAAAGTAAATATCAGGTACAAATAAAAAAAATAAAAATACTGTGATGAAAATTGTGGTAGACCGCGGCCTTATAAAAATTTCCTTGCGGCAAAACTATTTTGTAGTGACTCTTATTAAAACAAAATGTGTGTTGTGACAAATGTTACAAGAGTGCAAGGCTTTGTAAGATCGCTCCAGGAGAATGCTGCGATGGTTCCTTTTTCAAAATACCGTTAGGCCGTGGTTGGCGCAGTAACTAGAACACTCGCCTCCCGCCAAGGCGATCCGGGTTCGATTCACGGCAGGGTTGGTCCGCGGAATTTCGCATGTGGGAATCGTGCCGGACGATGCCGCTGGTTGTCGGGGTTTCTCGTGGGTCTTCCGTCCCCCCCCCCCTACTTTATACCGGTGCTGCTCCATACACCGTGTCACCCCTCACCAACGCTAAAGACCACCATGTTAAGAGTTGACCAAAATCTCTTCTATTCCTAGTTACAGTCTTCGTGTAGTGAGTGAGATATTTTGGTCAGCGTTCAACATCTAGGTCTTTAACGCTGGTGGGAGATGGCATGACGTGAGTATGGAGCAGCGCCGGAATGAAGGGGCGGGGGAAACGGGAGATCCCCGAGAAAACCCGCCGACCAACGTCATCGTCCGAAAATCCGGTGACTGACCCCGCCGGGAACCGAACCCGGATCGCCTTGGCGGGAGGCGAGACGTCTGACCCCTCGGCCACCGCGGCCCCTACAGTCTTCGTGTAAAATCGTGTATTACCGTCTATCATAACTTTGCTGTTGACAAATGCAAAACACAAATAATCCAAGTGCGCCATAGCAGCAATCTCCATCGTCCACATTGGCATTTTTTTTAATCTCTCGAGGAGAATATAAACATACACTTTCCCCTATAACCACGGGGCAGAAAGGTATCCGGCCAAAGTTAACGAGTTTCCTCTTAATTAGGCGGCAAATTAACCGCGGTACGCTTTCCTGTCCTGCATTAAGGATTTCCTATTCGCGGCAGGGCGCGGTGATAAAAGTGAGGACCGAGGGAAAATGGAAACTTGTGGTTAGGAAGAGCGGGGGCGGATAAAGCTGGAAAACTGGGAAGGAAGTTGTCAAACACGAGTTAATAGCCATCGCGGCTCGAGGACCTTCTTTCTTTTTTCCCCCAGCCTTTCTCGCACCGGTACGTAAACGAGTTACGAAGTAATCTCGGAACTTACATTAGGCGTTTTCACATGTGTCCCCGCGTGGAGGTGGCATCGAGCCATTGTTGGATCCAGGAGAGAAAGAAATCTAGTCTCAATGCAAATGTAGGAAACCATTTCCCGAGGCAAAAAAAGAAGTTTGAATGTCGCGGTAAGTCTGCCAGTGTTCCTGCCCGTTTCAACGAATTAGTTTTAATTTTTTTGTAACTTGTTTTAGTTATGGAGGGAAAACGTTCTGTTAAGGGAACCCGCTTTAACCTCAAAACAAAGCATTATAACTAAACGATTGACATAAAACAATACTACATGTAATAAAATAAAGACGTAGTTTTATCAGTCTACATACATTAACTTGACAATGAAAGCAAAAAACAATGTGAAAATAAATGTATAATTTCTATTGAATTGCGGACAGAAATATTCATTTCGGAATTCCTGGTACGGTACTACTATATTCGAGAAATTTTCAAACTAGAATAACGTGGAAAATTTAGGGCTTTTCTCGAAGTGTTCTCGTTTCTTCACCAGTTTCCATTCAATTGCTAGTCTTGCTTGTTCTCTTATCAACCATGTATAGAGATATATAATACATGAGCATGATAAAGTGAAATGATAATATGGAAGCTTTTTCCATGCTACTTAAAACATGTGCTGGAACACTGAATGTATTGATGGACTTGTTCCCAGCATGCTCAGTGTTCAGTTCAAGATGGCGACTCTGTAAGTCAAACGTGCGGGACTCGGTTCTCCGGACTGTTATTTTTAGTGGAGATCTAGGAACTACAACAGGATGCCCTTACTTTGTCACAAACAAAGATAACAACAATAATAATTTGCAATATTTATCTTCACCCGTTTACAAACACCTTTTGTAGAACTTTTTCAACCTAAGAGTAAGTATAATATGCGAAAGTAAAATGATTTCAATCGAGATTTCCAGTCCCTAGTTATTCAGTATAGTGATCTCCAGTGGCGTGGACTCTGTATCGCTGAAGTGTCTTGCTCGGAGCACGTGGGTGCTCGCGTCTTGCGTCACCAGCCGGCGGAAGAGACGCTAATGGATGGCGTCTACGTCGCGTGCGACCTAGAACTGCGGAGGGGAGAGGGGGGTGGTGTGTTGGGTGGCGGTAAACAACAGGTAATGGAGCAGTCGGGTCCCCAGGGACGTAACGTGTCTCCGGATTTAGGGGAAGGTAGGCAGAGGGAGGGTGGTGAATATCCTTCCTGTATTATACAGTACATAGATCGGGACTCTGGATTCTCGCGAAAGGCTTTCTGCATCTGCTGGTTTCAAATATTTTATCTGCATCACTGATTCGTGGTTGTTGGTAACGTGTGTTACAGTTAGAGACGGGAAAATTTTGCGAATTCAATGACCCACAGCTAGAATATATTAGTCTATGCAAACTCAAGACCCGTCTATTCGTTCATTGTCTGTTGTTCCTCTGTGTAGCAGTTAGTGGACAAGTGGTCGGTGCTTGTATATGTATAGGATATTGAGTCTAACCTGCAGATCATTGAATTCGCGAAATTCCCTGTACTTAGTTTTAGTTAAGGAAACCCTGATTTTCGCGAAAATAATTTTGCAACAACTTGTTTCAGTGTCTTATAATAACACCTGCAGCTCTGCTCCGAGGATATTGGCATCGTGTTGTTGTGCGAAGACGGTAATACATCTGACAGCACCAATCAGAACACGATTATTACGACACATACACGTCTAGGATTTGCGGGTAGAAGCCTAAGACATGTGAGAGTTAAAATATCCAATCGCTAATAATTACAGCCACGATTTTATGGCGAAATAATTTTTGCAACATTTGGTTCCAATGCGTTATGTACACTTCTGCAGCTCTGATACATCGTCTGTGATTGGATTATTTTACCCTCACTTGCCTTGGCAAATTACAGACGTAGGGAGTCACAATCATCTTATGCTGACTGGTGCAGTCAAATGAGAGACGTGTCTGAACAAAGACACGCCGCCAATAACCATGAAGCACAGCTACCGATGTGCACGTGAGACACTGAAACAAAGTGCGGCAAAAATCTTTTCGCGACAAAATCGTGGCCCTACAAATAATGAAGCAGAAATGTGTACGTAAGGCAGTTAAACAAGTTAACATCGTTGTCTTCAGCGCTGGCGAGGGATGACATGAGGTGAGTATGGAGCAGTACCGGAGTGAAAGGCCGGGGGAAAAGGGAGATCCCCGAGAAAACCGGCCGACCAGCGGCATCGCCTGGCACGACTCCCACACGCGGAAACCCAGTGACCGATCCCACCGGGAATCGAACCCGAATCACCTTGGTGGAAGGCGACCGGGCGGCCCCCTCGGGAAAATCAAGGGTCCCTACTAATTGTTCAGAGACATCTCTCATTTAACTGTGACCGAACACGGTAAATGAGACACCACACGTATGTGATTTTTGGATAGAATCCCAAGACCCTGGGAGTTAAAAACATCCAATCAAAGACCACGTAGCAGAGCGACACGTGCGCATATAAGTAGAATTGATGGTTTATCGCACGAATAATTGACTGTTTGCTGGATTTTAACGCACGTTAAGTTTATGAAACTATTACTGGCTTTCGCTTGTACGTTAAGCTGTTGCTCTATTTGACTGAGCCAATAAGAATCCCGCTACTTTAATATGTGATGTCTAGTATATGTCTGCATAGACAACTACAATTCCGCTGAGACATGTCGAAATCGGGACCAGTTGACCAGTTTGAGACGTAGTCAAAGCGTCGCAGCTAATTTAATTATTGCTAGGAACATGTGATTTTTGTGAAAATTTTTTTCTAGTAACTTGTTTTAGTGCTTTATGTACACTTACGCTGTTCTACACTGTAAAAACTGTTTGTAAATTCAGCACACCGATGTATAGAAGTGTTAAGAAAGTATGTATGTTGTGGTTTCCCATACGTCAATGATAGGTTATATATATATATATATATATATATATATATATATATATATATATATATAGCTGCCCCGACAAACTTTGTTTTGTCACATAGATAAATTATCGTAAGTGTGTAAGATTGTGGTATATAATTGGAAAAGTTATAATAATAAAGAAATTAATAAATAATAATAATAGAGCAGCGACACCTGGTGGGGATAGACTGATATCAGCTCGTGGGGATAACTGATCAATTATCACTTACACAGTTATCGACCGGGTTCTAAAATTATCAAATTAAAAATATTTACTAAACAATAGCACTTAGGAGTATACAAAATAGATAAAAATCTATCTATTCGCAGACCTATCAAATGTATATACAAAATTTCATTGAAATTGCTTAAGCCGTTTCGGAGGAGTATGGAAACAAACACCGTGACACGAGAATTTTATATATATTTAGGAAACAGTTAAATGCATACTGACGTTACCAGTAACAATCCTGGTCGTTTGCTCTGTTGGCAAGCTGAATCACAGACTAAATAGTAATACAGGCGTGAAATGACGAGGCGGCTTGTTTGATACGGTCGAACTTGCCCGCTTATTGAGTACTCGATGTTGATGATATCAGCCCCGTGTATGTTTGGCTCCTGCATGTTACTGCAGGTTTCCTATTGGCCTGGCTGCCGGCTATCAGGGCAGCCACCTTACGCTGATTGGCAGCAAGTGTTTCCGCCATGTTGCTGGCCAGGGGAGCCATTTTGCTGTCGTGTGTGACTCAGTTCGCCCTTCGACTGGCTATTTCACTTCTGTATTCCTAAATATTCTGTGGCTGAATCATGGCAAGTGGGTTATTAACTTCCAATACTATTTAGAAAGTTTTTTTACAGTTTGGATGTTTTTAACTCTCAATTACTTGGGGTTCTATCCACAAATCAGAGACGTGTCTGCATAAAGACATGCTGCCAATAACCACGAAGCACAGCTGCAAATAGGTAGGGAGTGCCTTATGCGCACATCTGCAGTTCTGTTTCATGGTTATTGGTAGGGACCCCTTTTTCTGGTGAAAATAATTTTACCCATCTTTGTTTGGGTGCCTTACGTCCAGTTCTGCTTCGTGTTCAGTGATTGGATATTTTAACTGTCACGAGCCTTGGTATTCTACCGGCAAATCACAGACGTGTGGTGTTGCAGGAACGTTATTGTTATTGGCTCAGTCAAATGAGATACGGCTCTTCACATAGACACGTTGCCAATAACCATGAAGCAGAACTGCAGATGTGCACGTAAGGCACTGAAACAAACAAACTATGGCAAAATTATTATCACGAAAATTTCACG
>PNEQ01025506.1:0-14516 GCA_003012365.1 Medauroidea extradentata
AAAAAAAAAAAAAAAACGTTAACATAAAAACACTGCAATGAACTAACACAGGAGAAACACCAAAGATTTAAAAAAATTAACGTACTAATATCAACAACAGCAAACGCACACGCCTACTTATCAGCTCACAGATGTACGCCTGCAAGGACACATACGCCCACACACAACAGAGCACCACCCGGCCTCGGCTGACGTCAATGACAGCCTGCAATGGCGGGCAAAATGCCGCACACCAGATAAACAATCAAAAGTCGTGCTACGCTACGTATCGTGTTTATACAAATGTGCATTAAATTAAATACATTTAATATGCATACACTATAACCTGGTTAGTATTTACACTGAAGCTCTGAACATTCAACACAGAAACGTATTTTTCAGTTAGGCCTATCCGGCCACATGTTAAAATTGTGGTAAAGTACTAAGCAACCTTCAAACAACTGTTACAGTACTCAAAATTAACACGTAAAAAACACAACCAAAGCCCTGCTACGACCTTGTTACGCTCCTTCAGCAACTTAATACAAAATATAAAGTTTTAATATTAAGGATTGTATAGAACTCAAGATAATAACATACCAACAGAAACCAAATATGTAACAACGTCACTATAAACAAATCTGCTACCTTAATGACGATTTATTGCGCACTGGTAAATTGTGACATCAGAGAACTATTAGTTGTGTATTATTTTACGAACTCAGAGACAAGTTTATTTTAGAAAATAAGTTAAACGGGTGTGTATATACTTAAAAAAAAATAAAAAATTATTGGTTCAAGTTTTATATGAAACACATCGTATTTGTTTACACAGTTTTCTGGCTATTACTTGCGCACATTGAATAACATTACTTAAGAAACGATTACATAATTTCTTAAACTGTGCCCCTTACAAATCAACTTTAAGAGAATAGTTTTGAATAGACAAGGAAATAAGTTACATTTTATATTCGCATAGCATGGAGTTTCTGTGTTAAATTCTGGCAGGCGAAAAATAAAATAATGGTGACGCATTACTGTAAGTTGAATCACACCGAACTGATGCTTTCTTATGGCAGGATATTAGCCTATAGTTATATCAAAGTCTGTGAAGCGGCTACTTATCAGCGCGCACAGGTAAAGTCGGGAGTCCGTGCCTTGGCCAGTCCAGTATGCCAACTCGGCTGGGACTGGAGAATTTACGCAGGAAAACATGTGAACTTGTAAACTTGACTAAAACGAACTAGAACCTTCTATGAACAGAGTCAAAAAACACAGAAATATTTAGTTACCATTCCAAGCTAATAAATGGAAATACGCTCTCAGGTGATAACACTTGCCGAAGATGAGCGTGAAGAAACACTACGTAGAAATCATCTTGAAGCTAGTTGTAGATAGTTGAAAATCTCCTAACTACATTTTACGAAAGCGGAAACAATGGCGCTACATCTCTAAATAGAACAGAAAACTAGAGTAGCCTAATCGTGACTACATCCTAAACCTGAATGTTTCCCGTGTTACACGCGTAAAAAAACACTCGTCCAGAAACAGGTCCGGCGCGCACAATATAATAACACATAATGGCGGTAAAACAACGGCGCTTAGGTCTGCGCACAGGTACGAGAGGTGTGGAGAATCTCTCACGAGATGGCGCGCGAGTGTCGAAATGGCCAAAACGGCCTACGAGACATCGCGAACATCGTACATGTTTAACTGGTTATGACTGACTTCAGAATCACTGAGAGAAGCACTGTCATAGGAACAGAACGGGATACGGGATCATACAAGAAGGTTCAAACCTGGCGTGGGTAAGCTTGAGGGATAGCTGCGTGACCAGCAGAAGTTACGTTACATCCGGAGTGAAATACAACTCCAGATACAAGAAGATAGAAGCCAGAGCGCCGGCCGGAGCAGCGCAGCCGCCATCGAGGCAGTTCTGTAGCATTTAAGGCGGAAAAAAATTATAAAATAAAAACAATCCCATAAAGCAACATACTAGGGAAACAAAATGAGAATATAGGAATAAATCATTATCTATATTTTTTCTCTCTTAACAAACGATAGAATCATAACAAAATAAATTATTAAGTTAAAAAAATAAAGAAATCAAGGAAAAATTAGTATTCGCCCAGAGACTCTACGATTGGTTGGGAGTAGAAATGGGGAGTATTTTTAGAGAAAGTTCCGTGAACGTTTCTGATAGGGGGCTTGGGAGGGACTCTTATCGTGACAACGAGATGTGGTTGTGCCCAGATTCACCTCGGTTATTTGTAGGAGTCCATGCATTTATTTGGGACACTTGCTGTGGCCGTCACAAGAGGTGGACGTACCCAGGAGCCGCGGACGTTGGCGGGTAGTCCGCGCGTCTAATTAAGATTAGCCGTCTTTGATGTCACCAGTGTGTTGACGGACACACGGTTGCCACGATCGCAGGTGCGTGATTGGCCGCGAACTTCGGGAGCGTCTATATTTTAAGACACGATTATCATCACCTAGGGCGGATGCGCGTGGATCGCCATTTATTATTATTATTATTATTTGACGCGGTGGTGTGCGGTTGTTTCAGATAGGAAACCAAGCAACAGTTTCATAAATATAAAGTAACTGGAATATCTCGTGCGACTGACAGATTGAATTCGGAGTTTCTAAAGTATCCAAAAAAGAAAAAGATACATTCTTATTATTCAGTAATAGTTGCTCCTATCATTCAAACTCGATAATTTATCAAATTTATATCAATATTTCCCTCCAAGTAACCTTTTAAGGTATCAATTAATTTCATTCGAAAATTTTTTTTATTCTGTACGTATTATGATTTGTATGTAATACTCAAATGTTTCCAATATTTCCGTGGACTGGTTTGGTGCGTATGCTTTTTCAAACACAGCTTCAGCCTCACTAATACGGATTTCGTATTTTACAGAAAACATTGTATTAGCAGAATATACATTTGATTATTTGCATTTACATCTGCTGGTTTCATTCCAATTGTTCTGAGAAGAGATTTACTGTATTCACTTACTATTGTGGGTAATATATATGCACCAATTTGTAGTTCCCAGCGTTTCATTTAGTGTTGTCTATCTTTCTACGATGTAGTTAAACCTTTTTGAAGTTTATGTACTTTTTTAAAAGCAAGAGTTCATTTCCGCCAATGCAACTTGCGAATGGCATATTTTCCAAAAGAAAGAATATGCCTTCTGGGATAGATTCTCGAATATGATTTCTAGACTTAATTTACCACGTCGTTTTTAATTCCCCTTTTGTGAACATTCACATATTGGTACTACAAAATCTACAAAAATATTTCATTCTAATTTCAGAAATTTTTGTATGTTCATATGAAACTATATTGCTAAGAGTCTGTCTACCACATTTCACGTAATTCACATTTCAGCTATCAAAACACATTAAATGTTATACATAATAATGATAACTTAAGTACAAACTAAAAAATATATACAAAGATGGAGGCAACAAATTAAAAAATAATTAAACCCCCGGAAAATTTTAGATAGATGAATATCATGGAAACAAGAGGAGAATAACCACGATACGCGCGACAGAAAACCTGGAGAAATTGTAAATGTTTCTAATGTGAACAATACATTTATTAAAGAGCTTGTTCCAGTAACTGTTCAAAATATATAGGTTATCCACAAACACCTGCGAAAAAAAATCTTCTTAGAGAAATTTGTTTGCTCATACAGATAACGAAAAATTTTCTAATGAACGATTCGATAAACGATCTGGCATAGCTCTTAAGAAATTTATGCCAGACGATAAACTTTTCGACGAATAGTTTAAACATTTTACAGCGGACGATTAACGCTCTGACGATGCATTTAAGGGTTGATTTCTTATTAAGTACCCATATTACGGTTAACTGAACATACTCTGATTAATATTGATGTCAAAGGAGCTATATACGTTCTTTTGGTAGTGAATATATATTTTGGTTATACCAGATAGAATCTAAATATCTGTGGGTGATAGCCGAGAAACGTTAAAACAATGAGAAACTTAACACTAAAGTTGAAACGTATGTTTAAATTTATTATTCGCTGAATTTCAAAAGTCGTATTGATGTCGCAGAAAATTACTATAGAAATACTTGTTAGCAAACTAGTCATATACCAATGTGATTTATAAAAAAATCAAAATGTATATATGTAAAATCAAGTGGAGGCACTACAAGGGGCAAAAATGACTCCACACTGAAAAAGGATTTTTAAAATACAGTTGTTATCGGAACAGTGCACACGTGTAGATGATGTTAAAATTTTATTGGTCATATTTTTGTGGTTTATGTTAACGAGAATGCTGGGAATGGTAACTTTCCCCTTAAAATGTTTCAAAAATTAACATTTTCAACAATAAACTTTGCGAACTTGTGGTTATCATTCCAAAGTTTATATATTACATACATACACACACGTGTGTGTGTGTGCGCGCGCGCGTTGAATATTATTCCCTCCGTATTGTACTGCCTAGAAGTCAAAACATTATTGTTGAGAATTACTTACTGATACAATTAATTATTTGTATTTTAAGTTTAATGCACCAGGCTTAAACTATCATGGTCCTGGTACCAGACTAAAAGACTGCAGGCTTGAGAGAAATGATAGTCTAATAAATACATTAGCTGCAATAGCTATGGAACAAGATATCACTTGCAATCATCAAATATTTTTGGCAGAAAGACATGTAGTTGACAAAGAACAGAAAAAGAAAGCCTTTAATAGAATGTAGGAGCACGACGCAAATCTGAAAGGGAGATTGTGGGAAGGTGTCTCTAGACCTGCTGGTAATATTTAGGGTAAGTGTGTTAGGGTAGTAAAACTGGATATTAATATATGTTGTAAATAAATGTTGTAACATTTTGATATAATATATTATATTAAAGACACAGTATCTTACGTATCCAACCAAGAGCTTAAGTGTTCAAATATTGATACTTTTCCGTCAATAGACGAACATAACATAAAACTAAAAAGCTAATAGATGGCAAAGGGAAGTCTCACTACCTCTGTACCACAACTGAAGAAACTTTCGAATGAAATAATAACTAGAAAAATAGACTCTCTGTATACAAGGGTGAATTTTCACCATTATATTTTTAGCATTACGAGCTCTAAGAAATTTAGCAGAAGTGCTTCGGCTGTCGCATATTCAGTTATTAATTTTAAGAAGAAATATCAGGAACTTGAAAACAATGGAAACAAAATTTGAAAACATTTAAACGTGGTAAATGTGTGAAGTGTAGTAAAATTGTCAAGGGTGATAAATAATGAAACAAAATAACTCTTTGTATTAATTAAGGTAGCGTCAGTATTGTAATAAAAATAAAATTGTTTGAGTTTAGTTTATGATCGATGAGCATAACGTGGAATAGTTATGTAAGATAGTTCAGGAAACTTTGGAACACATGGAGTCCGTTATTGGAAATACTTCGCTAGTAAGTATATTTTTATTACATTTGTTAGTGATCAACAACGTAAATCAGTTGAATAACTCAACTACAATATATAGCATATCATGAGGCCAGAATATGCAAATTAGATTATTTGTTTGTGGGCAACCGTGTGTAATAAGACAATCCATCTCATTATTTTCAATTTAAAAATAATTTCACGATAATGTAGGAACTTCAATAAAAAAAATTAATATCCATTTAAATACCACAGTAATGATTAAATCAATGAACAAAGACCAAATTAAAGACAATATTGAAGACCAAATAAACAAATATAACAAAATTTATTGTCAAGTTAAAGGCCATTTAAATAAGTATATTACTGCTAACACTGAAATTATACCTAATGATTTTGTAACACGCCCACAATTATTTAGTGAATATGTAAACACTGTAAAAAGAAAAGGAAGTCTTATGTACACAGGAGAACAAATAAATATTGACTTGGAAGACAAAAAATTTGTAATGTAAGGCTTCCCATTGCACCTACTAATGCTGTTAATTTAGAGTATTGTAAATAAAGAATATTTAAATTTAAAATTTTTATCCCAAAATAGAGTAAAAAGGAAACGTCATGGCTGAATTAAAGGGAACATATTTCAGCGAGAGCTGGTAGAATATCTGAGATAATAATAAAAACAGACGATTATTTACCTATTTATTCCATTATGCCACAAAACAACTGACGTAAGTTAATAAATATAAATTTTTAAAAATGTATACCCCATTTAGCGTAGTATCGCATTATACAGTATAGATAAGTTTTGAGCGCGTTTTAATTTAGCTGAAGTTACTGTAAAATAATGGTGGAATATTCATTAAGGACTATTTTATTGAAAAAATTTGAATTAAACCATAAACATAACATGAAAGTATAAATTTTTAAGAAATAATATTATATTCTTACCACATGTACCAACGTTCAACTTATTAGTAATATCTTCCCAATTTTTTTATTATATTTATCTAAATATCTCTATAGACACCTAACCACAACAAAGTTCGTTATGTATGCATTTAAGAATGTGGTCGTCGGGTATGAATATACACAGAAATTTGATTTTATATCTTATAAACTATTTAAGGACTTTACGTTTATCCAAAAAATTACACATACCAACTGAGGCAGAGGCAAAAATTGTTTTTACATAGAAACTGCTTCAAAAATCAATGCCAACATAACTGTAAAATATTGAATTATTTCATGAGAAATACTATATGTGCGTAAACATATATAGTTAATATAACATTTTATAAGAATCACGGGATGAACTTCTTACAGACAAAACACAGTATAGTTATTCAAATACAGTGACAGTGAAAACCCGTACTGATATGCCGCGCACCCACATCGAGATGTCGGGGTATAAGGTTTGCTGAAGACTATGCCACCGATTTATTAGGTGGTTAATAAAAAATTATAGAAAAAAATATCTGTTAAATTTTGTTACAAACTGATACAAATGTGTACTTTTGACCTGGTTTTTTGTAAACAAGATTCAATTAGAGAAAGTTAATATTTTACTATAAAAAAAACTTAGACTTTATACCAATCAGTATGGTGTAACGCTAATAACATATTTTATTACTCAATTCAGTAAATATTTACAACAGTCTAGAAAATAGTATGTTTTTAAAAACGTGATGAATAATACGACTGCGAAACTAGCATCAAAGTATCGTCATGGCCAAAAACTGGTAATGAAACAAACCGTCTTACCATTTATAATTTTTCCTTTTCAAACAATATAAATGAATAATACAATTGTTAAAAAATTATAGGTGACAAAAGGAATTACTTTTATTGAGATGAAATAACTGTAAAACTACAAACGAGACCATAGCTGCTAAAAAAGTTTATAATAATAAATTAATTAAAAATACTATAGAGCAATTGTAACAACTGAATATTGCTAATTTACATATGAACTGAGAAACATTACCTGTGAAATGATTGATATAAATCATTTCAATGTTGTTTAAAAACACATTAAAATATATCCAAATCAAATAAATTATCAGATTTAAAAAAAATGTATTTTATCTACTTTCCGAATGAAAAAGTAGGATTGTCAGGTCACCTATCTGTCTGTGTAGGTACGTGTGTGACCTTGTTTGTGTGTGTCCTCCCCGAACCATCAAATAAACTTAAAGCCAATGGACAGAATTTCATCGAACTTTGTACACCTGACTTAATTTTTATATATTTCGTTTACACCCTTATCGTACTTTAAAAATGGCAGCTATTTAAACATTTTTAGATCTAACTAGATATATAAGGAACCTTATTTTAAAATTTTCATCAAACTTGGTACTTAGATACTAAAAGCAAAGCTGACCTGAATTTGTGTATTTCGTTTATCCTGCGTTCACATTTTCAAAACGGCACCCTTTTTATATTTTTAGCATAGTATTACTTAAGTTAAGAAAGAATTTTGAAAATGTCATCAAACTTGGTACACAAATACTACATACAAAGCTGACTTGAATTTTGGCAATTTTGTTCATCCTGTCCATATTTTCAAAATAGTGGTCATTGTCTGTATTTTTAGCGTAGTTTTACATATCTTAGGAAATATTATTCAGAATTTTACCAAAGTTGGTACATATACACTACATAACCAACAAAGATGACTTTTCTGTATTTCGTTAATCACGTGTTCATATTTTTATATTAGTAACCATGTCATAATTTTGAGAAATATGACATATTTGTGGGGATATATTTTCGAAGTTCATTAATTTTGGCACGCATGTTCTAGTCAGTTGAACGGACTTTTATGTATTTCGTTTATCCTTTGATAAAATTTTGATGTATGCGGCCATTTTTTTATTTGTATGAAAAAAGGGTCTCAGAAAATTTATTCTTCATTTTAATCCATCTGGGTGCAAGCATATTACTTAGTAAGATGAAATATTATTTTGTGTATTTCGTTTATCATATGTATTAATTAATATTATTATTGAATATTGCTACATGTATGTAAACGATTTTAACATTCAGGGTTAATTTCCACCCACTTTGAGAAAAGTAGACTTATCAGTTACGCTGGTAATATCTTATTTAAATATGTAATAGACAGCACGATTAAAAATGGTTACGATTATAGGTATGCATATCAAGAGTTACTAAAACACTCTGATAACTGTAATTATGGCCTGGATAATTATTATACCTACTCACTGTACCTCCGCAGTGCTTTAACCCTGACGCGACACATTTCTCGTGTCTCCAAGGCAGTGAGTTAAAGCGATATTACAATAGAGTATTTATTAAGACTCTATATATATACGGTAGATACAAGACAGGTAGAGACAGACTTTGCACAGATGCACCTTGTGTGTGATGAGAGAGTGAATCGTGGTGACAGTGATGGATTTTAGACGGTACTGAAGGGCATTGGTGGTGTTGTGGTTAGCGAGCAGTAGTGTCAACGAGGTAATTCTGAAACTACAAGAGAACTATCGGGATGCTCCAAGCTAGGACATTAGCTCCACAATTTTAAGTGTGTAAAGAGAGATTTAATGAACAGTGAGCTTCTTTTGAGGAAATAAAAATTATGAATTTTGACATGTAAATGTTGTATAGTGTATAGTAATTACTTTTCTTTGCCATTTAAATGTAATAGTCTCTTTATTTTACACAGACCTTTCTTTAACAGTGACTGATTTTTAATGACATTCAAGCATTTTCTGAAGACTGCAGTAATTGTATTAAGCTCTAATTTTACCTATTTTATTTAATAGTTACTTTTCCGCTTCAATGAAGCACGTGAAGTACCTCTAAAATTTCGTGATTAATAAGTAGAGAAAAATGGTAGGCAAATACAACATTTGTATGCATGGTCATAAATATTGACAGAAGTTTGTATGATTTTAAAATAGCAATACTCATTAAGATCTTTTTATTGTGCATCCTTCAACCCATGCAAGTTAAACGGTGGTTTCAGAAACACTGAAAGTGGACACTTCTTTCATATAAATGTAGATTGCCCTTCGAAGAAAATATTTAATACATAAAGTATGGTGTCACACCGATGAATTTTAAATGGCAGCGTAAGTTCAGAAGCTCTAAATGTTGAAAATGGCCGTCTTTAAATCTCGGAATGCACGCTCCACGGCCGACAAGATATTGCCTGCAATGCCTCTCGCATCAGGAAAAATTTTAGAAGGGGGATCGTGGGGACTGTGCAAACCTTTCCACCGGTGAACGCCAAAAACGCTAGCTAGCACCCCACCCCTGCCCTTTTACTATCTCATCCCCTAAGAGTGAAGGGCAAGAAGCAACTAACCACATGAGACAAGTTCAGTGTCGCCTCATAATACAAGCATCGAGTATCACCCACAGCTCAGGTTGCTGCTCAGACACAGCATAAGAGAAAGACAAATTATTATTGTTGACTATACAAAAAAAAACAATTACGAAGTTTATTTCACAAGAAACATATCTTACGATAAATTGCAATCACCGACAGAATAAATACTGTTATGTGTGAATTCATAAATAGTTTAAATAATAAAAACATAAGAAGTATTGTCATCATCTGCCACCTTGTCTCCAGCCACCATCTTGTGTCCATCTACTGGCATTTGTTGTTGGGAGCCGTCATCTTGGTACTGGCATCCTCAAAGCGGCTTAGATGACTCCAAGGATTGGGAAAAACAGCCTCACTGAGGAGGCTGTCACTGAGCAACGTGATAAAAGTCGATCGACATGTGTCCAATATATATTTTTAATAATTTTATATTTTTATAATGGTTTTTGTTAACATTTTTATTAGTTAATGGTTTTAAATAATTTTAATTACATTAACTTCTGGTAACAGTACACTTACAAGTTTTTATAATTTTAGCAAGTTTAATAATTGTATGAAGTGTTACAAAGTATTTCAAGTGTTTACATTCATAAATTTAATTGTTTAAATATTTAAATTATGCTTATTAAAATATATTCTTTGATTATATATTTTATTCATTATAATATTTCCTAATACTTACATTATATTTATGTATTCTTGTTAATTTACTTAAAGTTTGAATTATTTCAATGTTCTATGAATTTCACCGCAGTCGTTTACTGGATTGATTCCAATCATTTACAAATACTGTGTAACAAAATTTATGCATATTTCAAATCAATACGTAAATACACTGTTAAAAATTTGATTATCTTCGTAATGTAGAAGTTATATTACTGATAATAAAACATACTTAGAGTCTAATTTGCTGTCCCAACCGAAAACAATATTGCAACATATAAAAATAAATGGTAAGGGGATTAAAACAGAAACCTAAATAGTTCCTATTATTGGGAATTTTGGGATGATACTTAAACTTAATGGGTAAACTAACAGAACATGTTTTACCTGGGAGGGGGAGCCATCCACCACTAATCTGTTATAGGCTAGATTGGACGCCTCAAAATACACAAAACTAAACTTTTTAGCAAAGACAGTTAGAGTAAAACAGTAACGTAGGAGTAGCTAGAGGTATACATAGTTAGAAGTAAGGGAAATGGGAACTTTTCAGGGACTGCAAGTATTTCTTAACATATACAAATAATTACTTACTAACCAAAATGTGTTAATGTTCTTTTACTTACACTACTAGGGGAAAATAACTATACCTATCAGGAGTAATTAATCAAATAAAGGCAAATACCAAGTAAGTCGAGTTCAATACAACTCTGTATTAAATCAAATAGTTTACACACGTGATTCTTCAGCTCGTACACAGAGAAAATAGTTTTACAATGTATTATCCAAAGAATTTCATTACGATCATCTTTGTTATAAACATCAAAACAAACGAGGGACTGTTTCTGCCATGAAAGAAAATAATACACAAAACTTTACTCTTATTAACTCAAAAATGTCTAGGGATTTGATTCTCAACTGCAAGACTTAAACGACTGATTCCTTTAAGTAATGACTCATTAACAATTTACTATCTGAATAAGGGGGAGAGGGAGGGGTCAAAGATACAACTTGGAGACTGACTTACATTTCGATAAAATTTGTTACAAATAAGTGTGGCTACATATGTGTGACTCTCAGCTCGGACCTACTAACACACAATGTTACAAGGCTAGTTAACTGATCACATTTTGTTCTGAAGTCCCTTAGGGCTCATCAGCCCTCAACCACGACAAGCTAATCATCCAGTCAAAGACTAAGATGATCACGTCTCTGTTTTAAAAGTTTTCTGCCTACCAGACCGTGGTTAAATGGATGTTACTACACGATTATCTTAATTGCAGACCCGGCGAACGTTCTTGCGTGGCTGCTGTTCTACACACGCACGAAGAAATACACTATTTCTTTAAGTATGGTTAAGCTGCTAAAATTTCCTCAAATTGAGTATGGCTATTTAACGGAACTATCTCTCCGACCCACACGACTGTTTGCTGCTGTGGTTTTCGACAGAGTAAGCAGAAGGAAGACTGTGTGCCTCCTACCTACGTCAGCTGTGACATCGTTCCTTCGTGATTGGGCATTGGACGTCACGTGGGATGTCTCTATTCTAGAACCTTCGCACTTTATATGTTTACGTGGTTGGCAATACTGCTATTGAAGATAGCGCCACAATCGTATAGAGGGCGTTTGGTGCGCCGAAATTTACGTCGTGCTTTCACTGATTGGACGGAAAATTGTTAGGGTAGGAGAAGTTTTCTGACTATAAATAAGCGTCCCCAGGAACCGCAAAACACACTCGGACAGTCAGACACTTAGAGATATGGATTCCTGGGACGTCTCTATGCCAGTTTCTGGACAAGTAAGTTAAAACTTAAAATGGAAAGTTTGCTATGTAGTATTGTAACATTGCTCTGTGCATGGCACGTGTACTGTTGAAACTAGATGTATTATGGACATTCTCTTTGAAATTAATGCTGTAGAAATTGTTGCAAGTATAGTTTTGGTGACAAAGTCGTATTTTTGTAGTAATATTCTTGGTATCAGAATTTAAGTCTGAAATTTGTCTACTTTGCCAAGTGGTTAACCTCAGTATTGTATGTTACGTTTTACTGTTTTCACTTGGTTAGTAAAATATTTGTGTGAAGCCATCTTCTGTAAATTATTTTTCTAGTATGGGTATTTTTCTTATTCAAGTAAACTTTTATTGTAAGATTCCCTGAATAAATGTGTGTAGATTTCAACTCAAGATTTTCATAGTTATTGATAACTAAAGCTGTCCTCAAATTTGTTATATTTCTGCTCCCTCTTTGTAATGCAACTAGTTAATATTCCATTAGACTTATCCAAAGGGGTGTCTGTCTTCATCGAAAGTGGAAACGGTGGTGACAGACTTTCGCTCGCCATCCTTGGTAGTGTCCCGAGAATAAAAGGGTTTTCTCATGGGTTTCCTCAGGCACCACTAAGGGGCGTTGCAAGACCAATTGGTGAGGACGGAGGACATAAGACTAAAAAGCCCACAATGACTAAGCCAAAGACTATATCGACAAGTCCTTATGTAACCTCATGCTCGAAAACACTTCCTGGACGTTCAAACGACTGCGCAATGGTAAAAAAACAGTAAACGTCCAATGAAAACCTATGGAGTGTCGGCGTTATTATCTCTGGAACATCTGCGCAGCGCTGAAGTACCAACATACACAACAAAAAGACCGCAAACCTGAAGCCTGCCAACTTAAACAACCTGTTTTCTCGGGCTTCTGCTGAGAAGCATTCAGCGGGAAGAGGAGGGGAAACGAGCTACGCTAGTTTTTCTCAGCTCGGCTGTGCGGTAAACCTACGTCATCCCAGCTGATGGCCAGTGACCTAATCAAAGCTCTTCACTTTAACTGGCCTGTACAGTACCGTAAGCATAACTCATCAGCTGTTCTCTCGCTGGGCGCTTAGTGACGTAAATAAAGTGCAGATGGACAAAGTGCTCGACGCGCGCACAAACACGGCGACAAAACAGGCACTACTGCACTAGAAGGCTACAAAGATAATAACACCACGAGTGTTTTGTATAAAACTACGATGAAATCTTACATCACCCAGCTCTACTCGGATAGCAGCGGCCTATGTAAGCCGTATCACGGCTGTACCGTGTAACAATCGCCTATTTCAGGCATAACATGTAGATGTATTGAGGGGAGGAATAAAATTAGACAAAAAATATAAAATACTATTCATGATACAAAGCCATTTTTATTAAAAAAAACTAAAAATAAATAAAATATAAAATGAGGAAGTATTTCAGCAATGGATTTGAAAAAATTAAAGTATCTTAACTAAAAAAAACACTAAAACCAGAAAAATTGCTTCGTGACAATATTACGTAATGTACCAAATAGAATTATCTTTGAGAACATAACTGAAGTAGGTATTTTTTAACTCAAGGCAAGCCTCACTAGTATATGATCTTTGAAAGAGTGCATGACTGGATCTATTTGCTTGGACATACTCCATTGCGAAATAAATGGCAGTCAAAAGAAAACTAAAAGTAAGACAAGAAAACATAAATAAGCAAAGTATGCTTTAGTCATTTGGATACATACACAACGTTAAATTCCAAAACAGGAATCTGATCAAATAAAACAAGGAACAAACAGAAAATAAAAGAAATAAGAAAAAATATATATAAAAAAGAAAGGAACGTAAGTTGACCTGCGACACAACGATGAGACGACACAAAACACAATAGTTTTCAAATAGTCAGCATTAACGACAGCTCGTCTCCCATTGGCTGAGCACGATAAGGGGCTTTACCCTATATAAACCCATGGTTTTTCCAGTACGGCAGTGGCGGCGAACTGTACAGCTCAGCATGAGGACGGACGACGCGCCCTGCGGGAAGCAGTCCAATCGTCAAGGCGGCCTGGAGGGATCTCGAGGTGCTGAAACATGCGAAGTGAGTGTAGCGAATCCAACTGCTGGATCCTGCGGGCTGTGGACTGCAGGGCGTGTGGGGAGCGAGAAATGGAATGCATCGGAACTTGGACCAACGTCATCGGGGACCTTCGACGTCGGGGCCGGTGGACCTAGCCCGCCACATGGTAGATCCTGGATGTCTCGCCCTTTCAAGACCGACGGATTATTTTGGAGAGGAGGGT
>PNEQ01025507.1:0-14517 GCA_003012365.1 Medauroidea extradentata
TAATTTCTAACTTATTTATGATCTGGAATTAAAAATATACGTAATGCAGAGGAAGTACGATTACGGCGTCGGAAAATTGTACGCTATATGCATATTAAGCCTATTTATTTAAGTGGGTGTTTCAAGGGACCGACGTCGTCATACGTTATACTGAATTGTACGTTAAGGAGGGTGACGTACTAGAGAGAATTTACTGTATCTTCTGTTGGGAAGTATACTTTTGATCGGAAGATGTCTGGCTACTGATATCAATTTTTGTTTCTATTATTACATTCATTAATTTCCCTCAAAAAGCTACGAAAATCGGGTCCAGTCTACAGACACTTTGCAAGAAAGAAAGAAGGCAATTTTAAAATTTGATGATGGGTTGGGGGTCCAAATAGGTCGCTATCGATTATACAAAGGTAGCGATTTTATGAATGTGATGAGAGGAACCGTGAGTACTGTATTTGTAAAATCAGGTCTAGTGTACTGACAATAGCACACTGTAAGTGAGAGAGGTCATTAAACTGTGCCAGCTGTTTAATAGCACAGACTGCCACTGCTTGTGCATGTGTCTTCAGTTTCATATCTAGACTATTATTCACTGTGTCAGATTTGAAAGCAAGTTAGCATCTCTAGTAGCTATGTTATTCTTTATGTATTTCAGGAATGTTTTTAACTATAGGAAAAAAAAGTAAAACATATTACACCTGCACACTATTAAAAAATACATGTTTATGAAATAGAGCTAACCAATTAAATATATATGTGCAAAAATGTTTTAACATAAATGAAGAACAAATATTGGTTCTGAATTCTAGCTGTAACTACAACCTGTGCAACACACTTCCAAATGTTAAAAGTAATTGACCACATTTTTTTAAACCTTCCTATATTCAAAGCAGCAAAACAATCACCACTGATAGACACATACTGGTTTAAGACCAAGCTTGGACATTATCTTGCGGGCTTTCTTCTCGCCACGACTCTGCTTGGCTTTGCTGACCATGTCAATGGGTAGGCCAGCTGCAGCAGCCCCAGGGAACATGCTGCTCGCCTGGCCACTTCCTGGATCCTCCAACTCTGGAACTGTGTCATCAGAGTCTGACTCTGTGCCGGATCCTGCTGCAGACCCATCTCCACGTGGCTCCGTCATTGATGCTGTGGCCTTGTCCAGTTCTGTCAGTTCTGGCATGTTGCAGTCTGTAAATACCAAAGTAATAGTAATGCCCCTAATTTATATATTAAAAAAAAAAAAAACAATAAGGAACACACACATTTTCTTAAAGCAATCGTTTCTGGCAAATTTTGTAGATTGTCTAGCACATAAAAACTAATATTTATACTACACAAATAAATGTTTTGATTTTTAAACAATTTACCATATGCAAGAAATGTCAAATAATGTACTGATTGCAGGAATAGTTATGTAGAACGTTGGCCTTGGTTTTGCATTTAACGTTTAGATCATGGATCTAAAAGTATGCAATAGTAAGCTAACTTTTCCATGCTATTCTCCATTCACTCTAAGTTGAGTTCTGAAGTAAACAAATAACATAATATTATTGCACTTCGCTAGCTTCTAATTGGCTCAATTTGTGCAGCGCGCCGACGTACTATTTCCAACCGACAAAACTGTGTACAGTCGGCATTATATAAAACAACAACGCCCTATACATTAAAACAATACTGCGTGAAAATTTTGTATGTGTTATCGACATACGGAAACACTCTGTCGATAATTCACGACACATATTCGTTATTTTTTTTATTGTAAAGAATGTTATGAGAGATTTTTATTCTTGCCTAATAAACATCACCGCAGTTTGTTTAGTAATGAAGACATATCCACATTTCGAAAACCATGCAAAACATTTTCACTGTTCACGTCCAGCGTCACATAACCTAACCCGCACGCGACGTAAACATAAACAGACGCGGGAACAGAACGAAATATATCAAAGAATTTTTTTTCGGTTCGCACGAGAGCACGATAGAACAATTGAAGCCGTGCTTTGCTTTTTCTGACAAGGTGATTATTAACCATTTGATTTTATGGCCATTGGAGTAGGCTAGTTTAAGTGTGATATGAAATAGGCTTACATAGATGTGAGTGTATCCTAAGACATATTTTTATTTCTTTTTAGAAAATTGGTGCAATATGTATAAGTATTATATGGTATCTGTAGGCAAAACCATAAGTCAATACAACATTTGGGTGAATTTTATAAAAAAAAAAATTAAATTAAATTTTTAAATTGAGAAATGAGCTATTTTCCGATTAAGTGTGTTTGTTTCTCAACAATAACTATAGTCTACCTCATGAAAGAATTCCACATTTTGACAGTTCACTTCTGAGAAGTCTGTAAACAGGATTGTGTAGACCTTGCTTTTCCAGGAAGCCAGGTAGGTTTAAAGCTCCAAACAATGGAACAGCCAGGCACATTTCTCAGAAGAGAAATGTCAAAATATGGAATTCTTTCATGAGACAGACTATAACACAGATAGTTGGGAGTATACTGTTCTACTGAATCGGAGGATACCAACTTCTGAATAGAGAAATAATGGATTTACAGCTTCTGGATCATGGGATGTTTGCACCACTTATTCTAAAAATACATATTAAAAAAACCACTTATGTAATTTTATTTGTACATGTTTCTCAACAACAAGAAAGGTTAGGAAATTATCCAGTATTTAGATTTCCCAGTTTAAACAATTAAGTTCTCTGCTTCTCAGATTTTTACACAAGAAATGCCCATACCATTCCGAATCTCAGGTGTTCTACCTTAATACTATTCTCTAGAAATAAAAGGAAATTTACTAAAGAAAAGTCAGCACTTAAATTACTAGTTTCCATCATTTACTATGAATCGATAAGCTAGAAAAACACTCAACATATAAACTGTACTGCAGTATTGCGAAGAATATTCTAGTATTAAAAATATTTAAATGTACCTAGTTAATTACTGCAGATACAATTTAAAATCACTCCTCACAGACATATTTAACTAATGTTTCTCGAAAGGTATTATTCAAGATAGGCTTACACCATGCAAAATCACACACCTTTAGGAAATTTATCAAATGTTGAATATGTATTACAGGCTGATTTCTATCTTACTAGTGTGTCATAATGTCCCAGGATTAAATCTAAAATCAGTAAATAAAATATCTCTAATGTAATGTATTTCTCGCAATCAATTTAATTTACAACAAACAATTCACAACACAGGCTTTCACTTTATTATTACCAGTAACACACATACAGAACTTGAAAAACTCATAAGCTTGCTGACCTGTTAAATTAACATGGCTGTGTCAATAGCCTACTACTTCAAAAACTGATTAAGTACAAACAGTGTTGCCAAGTCGTAGAATTATAGCCCACTAAATTGTCGCAAATTCCGCTAAAAATAATAATAGAAAATTAATAAGGAATAATATTTGACTGTTAAGAAGACGTATATTATTTAACATAGGTTATATTAAGCTTTAATTATAAAAACCTTTATTATTTCAACATAATTTTTTGAACATTTGATAGCGGATTTATTGCCGGAATCTTGACGCGAAGTGTAGAAATAAATCCGCCTGCCAAGTAGGTGGCGAAGAAAATGGATGCTTCATTGAGATTTCATTGTACTGTAAATTAATTATGGGCTTGTCAATAGTATTTCGTTGTGACGATAACAGTATACACTGCCGGAGAAATAGAATTAAAATGTTTAAATAATAACATAACAATATATTTAAGAAAGTTTTTGAACAGTAAATTTTTCACGCGAAATGTGTAATACCTAACTTAAAAATATTTTACCTGGAAATAACACCACCATTTTTGTTCCAGTTTTAACATTTTTTTTAAAGCTAATGACATTGGCCATCGTTCCCAACTCCCATCGCTATCTAATTCATATAGGAGATACCAGAACACGTAACATTAAACAGAACCGCTAGTTTCCGCTGTAAAATGTCTAAAAATCCGCCAAAAATTCCGCTGTCCGCTAAACAGAAAATTTCTCCGCTGAACAATAATTTTCCCCGCTAAAACTAGCGGGAATTCCGCTAAGTTGGCAACACTGAGTAAAAAATCAATAGACTTGCATAAAAAAGTTCAAGTCTTACTGTATGAATAGAATACCTTAAGTTTGCATTTCCCAATGCAATCACAAATAAAATTAAATTAAAAAAGAAATTGTTTGTAGCAATATGAACCAAAAATATTAAAATAATGTTAAATATACAGATGTTTAACAGTGTAGAATATCCCACAGTTTAATATAACTAAATTCTTTGAATAAGCTTAAAGTAAGAATATTTGTTGACTAAAAAATCAACTTTAATGTAAAAAAAAGGACTGGAATGCTTGACATAAGCTGGCTGAAATTTCTTATCACTAGCTATTTGTAAAGTCATCATGAAACATTAAGTATACATACATTTATTTCATTACTGTTAATTTTTTGGTCATTGACTTTATTATTCTTAAAAGTTCATTCTAAAAATTATGTTATATTAAATTGTGGGACATTCTACTGCTGCTGTTAAAACAAAATCATTATTTTCAACTTGCTACAGAAGCATTTTTAGTTGTTTTAACTATTATCTTATTTTTACTATGTAAGTAATAATTTCTTTCAAAATGGTTTGTTTAAAGTTTTCCAACAATACTGCTATTTTTTTCATAAACGGCGAGAATACCACATCATAGCTATGGAATTATTATATTGTCATTGATTCTTAATATGTGTGCAAAATTTAAAATTCTTAGGATGTCTAGAATTGCGTAAAAATTTAATTTAAAGATTCCATTACATTCATAAATAGCATACATATGGGAGAGCGTGATTTTTGGTCAGTGCTTAACATCGAGGTCTTTAGTGCAGGTGAGTGGTGACATGAGGTGAGTATGGAGCAGCACCAGAATGGAGTGGGGCCGTGGGGGAAACGGGAGATCCCCGAGAAAACCCACTGACCGACCAGTGGTATCATCCGGTATGATTTCCACATGCGAAAATCCGGGGACCGGCCCCACCGGATCGCCTTGGTGGGAGGTGAATGGTCTGACCAGTCACCGCAGCCCCCATACATACAGGAGAAATTTAAAAGGACTGCATGGAAGTATAGATCCCACAACAGAAATGTAAAAATAGGAGTAACTCAAAACTCTTTATGGTGACTAATCATATTTTTTATAAATGACCTTGCATACTATATCAAAAATGGTTCAGTAACTACATTTGCTGATGACACCAATACTAATGAGTAACATTAGGAAAAAGAACAAACTTAAAATTAATATAGTACAAACAAGGCACAATATGAGTCATGGTTTATCATAAATAAACATTAAATTAATTTAAAAACTTTATTAACTCATTTCACAATAAGAAAATTATCCAACAAAAAAGTTCTAAAAATAGAAGACCAAAATTTCTTCAAACACCATCATGAATACCAGTACCTAAATTTAAAAAAAAATTAATAATTAGTGTAATACATCGCCTAGATATTTACATCACACTTTTTCTGGCGTAGCAAATATTAATTTTCTTATCAACTAACATGATATTCATTTCCATAACAACAGACATAATAACAGGTATTCAGTAACTTATTCACAGAATAAAAATGTTCCAACCAAGTCTATACTTTGCAGCTTCATTATTAATAATATACCACCCTGACCACAACACACACTACAAACTAAAATCTATGTTTATTTCAAATCTGATTTTTAAAACCACTTAATACAGCCTTCTTAAACACTAGGCTACCTAACGTATGTGCGACATTTACACATATGCTTCTTTTATTCAGGAAATATCAACATTAAGTGTACAATTAGCCTTATTGGTTTCATCCTTTGTTTGCAACTGTGTCATCTAGAAAATAGAGAAATTAATGTACTAGTTTGCCTAAAATTCTTGTATACTGCTTTCTCTACTTTTGTTTGTGAACTCTAATTTAACATGTACTTGTTTAATAATGTATTTCGATTATTCCAACCGAAGACATTATGGGAGATGCAAAGCAACGCTAGGAGCAGCACTGTCGCGCCTTGCAGACGGCCGGAATGGTGATAGAAACGTATTTTTCGTATGCGTGGCAGTGGAAATGCGAGTTATTTTCATTTTTAACGACTCGTGTGGATAAATGCAGGCTTAAATTATTGTATATATAACCAACATTAAGCACGACGAACTATTTAATACACAATATGTAATAAATTGTTTAATATACCCATATTCTTCATTGAAGTGTGCATTAGAAACGACATGGAATAAAGCCACATGGAGAGAGTGTAGCAGCAAACAATCTTGTTATGCGGAAAATACAATTTATAAGAACAAAATTTAATATAATCTTTTTGGAAAAGTACAAAATTGATTAAAATTTGTGTGCACGAAAACTGTCCGTTTAGAATGCTTATAGGTTACATAATGCTTGAAGGTTAGTTCATGCTGTTGTTACAACATATATTAATATTATCGTTATTGCAAGTAGACTGTTACTTTATATAAAACAGGGATACTATGAGCTTGTAATTTAGCGTTACTAGATATTTACGGAACGTTCCGCAAACGTAGCTTCGAAAAAATTTTTGTAACATTTTTGTAGGAAAAAAAAAATATGTTTAAAAAATAAACATAAAATGGAATATTATTTTTAATAAGACACACATGCTAAGTTTGTATTTTAATGCTTACAAATGAATAGACATGTCTATGACTATATAATTTCAACAATTTTAGTAAATTCAGTAAATGGACGAGGTTAGGCCTAACCTCGTTAGTTCTAAATAAACCAGTTATAATGAAAGAAACGTGTTTACTACAATACATACAGAAATTAGAAAAGAAAACACAAATAGGGTAATACAGAATTAGTTTGGAGACTAATGTTTATAGTATGAATACAATTAGATTGGCAGAAGTTGCAATGTGTGAAAATGACAACACAGGGTTCGTACTCCAAGGTGGGAAAAAAATTCAAGTACTTTTCAAGTATTTTTCAAGGAAGTCCTCAAGAAGAAGTCAACAAAAACCACAAAGCATAATATAATCAATTAAAGCATTTAAAAAATGTAATACTGTATTGTTATAAGCTAATGAAGTGACGATAAATTAAATACAAAAGTTGAACATACCTTTTTTTCTTGCAAATAAAGTTGGTTGCTTCAGCTGAATAAAGTTCATTGTTTACTGACACAGTTACACAAGTTGTCTAAATTATAAACACAAAACTTTCAACGTATATACAAACAACAACATTAATGGATACGGATACAACTCTCTTTGTGCTGATTCAAGCATGTTTCAAAGAAGCTATGTTCTTCTTTAGATCAGCCAAATAAGCAACTTTACCCTTTGCTGTTCGGCGAAGAGAGTTTGATGAAGCAATCAATGATATCCCCAGTGTCCTCTGCGTTCTGTGCTAACTTATCAGCAGATTGTGTGAGTGATGTAATATCTTTTTCCACCTGTTTACATTTCTTTCTCAAATTCTCTAGTTCTTCTCCACTACTTGTTCTCTTCTTTCTTTTTTCAGCTAATTTTTGGTCCTCTAAATATGACATATATTTCTGTCGTGCACTAGAAGCCCAAGATCTTAATGCCTTACTCACTTGAAACTTGTACAGTTCTTTCACTCCACCTAGATCATTTAGAAAGTCACATATCAGCCTTTGTGCAACATTGGATTTTTCCTTCAGATTTTCCACTTCTATCTGCTTATTAATACTAAAACCTCGTTCTACTGTGGCTTGGCCATGACTTAAGATTAAAAGAAGTTCCACCACTTTCCACAGACTCTGGTACTGTTTACAGCCACTCATCATCTCAATATAAAACCCATCAATTCTTGAACTCAAATAAGGGTCAAAATCTGCAAATGTGGATTGATTTTGAGGCACAGCTTCATACAAAAAGTTTGAATACTGAGCCAGAACTTCTTCTACATCAGATTCATACACCTGTCTAGGTTCTACCAAAGAATTCATGACAATTTTCATTTTATTTACACATTTATGTTTATCCTTGCAAGTTGCCATCTCTCTAGGATCAAGACATGCCAGACTTCTAACAGTGGAGTAAGTGACAGGAGATTTCTGCAGCAACTTTATCTACAATGGAAATCAGCAGCTTCTTGCAGGATGCCTTTACTAGCAAAATATCACCCTCTAGTGCACCATTTGCTGTTATTAATGATTTGGCTTCCTTTTCAGCAACATAACCAAAATCTACATCTGCAATAGCACAATGATTTTTGACATCTTTGAAGTCAAAATGAATGAGCTTCTGAAATGAAACATTGGCTGATTTTAGTGCATCTGCTGTAAGAAACCTCTGTAGAATACAAATCAAAATTTTCCTCAAGTCTTGACTAAAAAAAGAGCATTGGTTTATCTGTTTGATATGCAACAAGAAAAGGCTGCAGAATTTTCGCTACAGAAACAAACACTTTCAATTTTAGAGGTGTAAGTGCATTTAAAACATGTTTTCGCACTGTTACAAATGATTTGCAAACTGGTTTACTAATTTTACCTTTATCTATATTCTCTATAAAAAGTTTCAATTTTGGTATCAACTCCAAGGCCTTTTCTGCAACAGGTACATTTTCTAACCACCTGTGGTTCACAAACTTTAAGGGGAAACTATTGCTACCTGTAACAGTGTTAAAATCTTCTCTCCTGGCCAGTGCATCCTTACAAAGTGCATAGAGACTTCCCAAAAACTCACTGATATCCCAGTCAGTAGCATTGCAACCTGTTTTGAAGGCATTATGAACAACATGCAAACCACAGCTACCAATATTCAATACAGTTTTGTTGTGTTCTTTTGAAACATGTTCCTGAAGCAGTCGGTACACTTTCCAGTTTACGTTTGGACCATCCATTGACAACTGTAATGCTAAGGAGAGCTTGAGCTGTGAAACAGCACCCAGAAGTCCTATGAGGATGTCCTCTGCAGTGCTGTGCCCTAAAAACAAGGATATGAAATATTTAGTTTTTACCTCTTTCCCAGACCAACTTCTAATGTGAATATCTAGTTGCTTCAACTGCCTCATTTCATTCAGGCTCACGTCAAAAAGCAGTACATAATGTTTTTTTTAATACTGACAACTGTTCCACCATCTCACTTTCCAAGTAAGGAGAAATTCCAAAAACTGCCATGTATGCAGTTTTTTTTCCCCACAGTAAAATTTCGCCGCAATGGCACTACCACTAAACATTTTCTTAAATATTTCGCCTATATTCTCATTAGACTTATATGAGTTGTGTACTCCTATAGTTCTCAATGTCCAAATAATTTCCGCATCAAGGACGTCATTATTCAAAATATGAGGCTCCATGCTTGACACTGGATGTAGCCCAACACAAGAAGTACTTTGTACTGAACTATTGTCCCCCAGAGGCGCAGAATCTGACCTGCTTGCTCTTTCACTGGGTAGCAGCATTCTTGTTACAGATGGCAATTTTATCAGCTTCGTCATTTCTTGATGCTTCTTACTCTTCATATGGCTTTTCAGAGCACTTTCTCCCATAGAAGAGACACTGAACTCCTTTCCATAAGCACAACATCTGGCCGAGTATTTGTCTTTACTAGTTTGTAGCCAGTCTTTATAGTAATCTTTATATAACCAGGAATTACTAAAAATGCACTTCCCCGACATTTTATTTTAGCACACTGTAAACCAATAGGCCCTACGTGAAACACTCTAAACGAACTGGAAATCGCTTTTAGAAAGGCGCGAAATACGACGGCATTTTGACAACCAACCTAACGACCACAGCAGAATTTTAAAGTACTGTATGTTCAATCAATCAATACGTGAAAAAAATAGTCACTTTTGCATTCCCTTACAAGCGTAATTTACCTTTCACACATTTCTTTTACCCTCCTAAACAAACATGACGGCAATGATGTAACCTCCTCAACAACAACAAAAAAGGACAGCTAGTGGCAGCAGCCATTTTGTCGCATATCGATAGTATCGAATCCACTAATCGGCAGTTCATCATCGCAAGTTACGATACGTAACTATCGACTCTACGTACTAATCGGAAGTAGTTCAACGCAAGCTAAGATCACTGTCGCAACTCGTAAACATTAGTTTTATAGCAACGGTTATGGTAAACGAACGACGAAAATTTTATTATTTGACAAATATTTTCTCGCGTCCTTCTTCCTTGGTTGCATAATATAATTTGGTGCACTTCAATAAAATTTTCAAGGACATCAAAAAAATTTAAGCACTTTCAAGGCCTCAAAAATGAAACTATTTTCTTCAAGCACTTTTCAAGGTTTTTTAAAAGCGTACGAACCCTGCAACACTCGTAGTCGTAACTATATTTTTACACTGTTACCTATCGACATTGCTCTTTATATACATATAGAAACATATTATTAATAAATCTCTTTTATTTTTAAGAGGAACAGTATATTTGCAACCTAGTATTTATTTATAGACATTAAATAGCTTCGCTACACACGTGTACAATATAGCGTCTGCAGTCGGTATCACCATTCCGAAGGTTCAGAAGTTCACCACCTGATGTCAGCCACTTCGCTTTGCATCTCCCATAAAAGAACTAGACTGTCATGCTGCTCTCTTGTTACATGACCAAATTGAATGCTGGCATATTGCAGGTAAAGATAGGGAATTGTGTACTTTAGCAGGGGATGGAGGAAAAATTTATTTTCAACAAAAAACTTCTAGCTTTGCCTCCCTACTTTCACTGTACGACTTCACCCTCTGAGAAATTCCACAATCCAGTCAACCACCCGCTTTGTCATCCATCAGTCCTTCCCCTTTTCTCAACAAGATTTCATGGAGAACTTCGTCTGGCATCCACCTGCCTCCCCTGATCAACTGCCTGAACCTGACCCTCCAACAAACCTGCCAACTGAGTGTCACACAAATATTCCTTTCTAATCAGTGATGGTATTCTTGCATCCATTTGATGATATTCATAACATTTACCACACAGTACCATCTATCTCTCCATCACCTTCCCTGTATTCGATGTGAGACTCACTGGCTTGTAACTACCTGGCTTCCGGGTTATCCTCACCCTGCTTATACACTGGGACCACTAACACCTCCTTCCATCCTTGTGGTAACCTACAGTCTAACCCATGTAAGAATTCCGTGTTTCGACAGCAGATGCTACCAATATTTTTAACACGTGCCAAACACATGGCAGAATAACATACAATTTAAAACAACAGGAAATGATTGTATGACTACAGTGTTCTAACCAGGCCTGTTTTGCTGGGCCCAGCTAGTTTTCTCTACTACTCCGCTAAGAAACAAACATTCCCATCAACACCATCAAGCTTATTCCACGATCAACCCGGCTGGTCTCATAAACCACCCAGCTCTAAATTTTTGCTGGGGAGAACACTGAACTAACTGAAACTAACTTAAACTAAACTAACCTAAAAAACCTAACCAAAAAATTTTTTTTTATGTAGGACTACTTAGGACATCACTAGAAACATTTTTATCAATAAACTATATGTCCAAAATCAATAGTTTAGCCGGTACAAGATGAGCAGCTACTCTTGATATTTACCAGACATTGTGTGTCCCCGCCCAAAAACCCTACAATTGCATACTAGCAATGTATACTGTATAAAAATGCTACAGTTAACCGCCAAAAATGTCCAAAGCAATAAGGGATTCTCAAAGTAAGAGTGTTCTTTGAAGCATATCTGCTGCTTTTTGCATTTATCGAGAGTCTACTATCGACAAGTAAATTTTAAATGTTAAAAATTTATATGATTAAAAGGCCTAATAACAATAATGTAAAATATTCCATTCCACAATAATGTTCTTCTGGCAACTTCTTTATTCAATAAACCCTCGAGACTTCTCACCCGACAAAAGTTTTACATTCTGACATTTTCGTTTTGGAAACTGGTGAGCATATATCCAGGAATCTTACAACTTGTTTTCTTTTGTGTACACATGCGGAAGCCAGTGTTTACTTTATATGAGCTGTTTCCTGCTGCCAGCTGTCTACACAGCTCCCAAACACAGTACACCCTACCGGAGTAGATCCGGCTCTGAGATAAAGTTGAATATTTAGAGACCTTGTGGGCTGTTAAGATCGTATTCACATAAGGTTCTTACTCTATTTTACTCGATCCACTCTATTGATTAGATCCAGTAAATTTTCAATGTTAAGCACATAAGGATATTTAATGAAAAGCATTAATGTAGGTTTTACACGACGC
Organism: Medauroidea extradentata; assembly: GCA_003012365.1. Classification (NCBI taxonomy): domain Eukaryota; kingdom Metazoa; phylum Arthropoda; class Insecta; order Phasmatodea; family Phasmatidae; genus Medauroidea; species Medauroidea extradentata. The sequence continues at coordinate 12,231 of PNEQ01025507.1, forward strand.
AATTTATTTCTCACGTAGCTCATTACGCACAATCGCTTGTGCAATAATTGCATGAAATCTTACATAGTCCATTTTAACACAGAGCAGTTTCCCTACATAATATACATGCAATATGTTTTCTTCCCACCAAAGTTTCGAACAAATAGATAACCTAAAGGCACAAGGCATCATATAATATATGTGCACTTGCATTGATGGAAATGTTAACTGACGAAGATGAAAATTGCTCCACCGCTCGCATTTACAGCAATCAGTTACACATTTTCTAAGTACAGTTGACAGAGCATGGGTCAATTATTTTAAGTTAAAGAAATCATTAAAATTTAGTTGATTGTTTTTACGTTACTCTGAATGTGTACAGTTAAATATCGCATCATAAACTGTATTATCACACTATCACTGGTTGTGGATTTGATATTTACATGCAGTATGTACTGGTCCCTGCAATTAAAGGCTCCTCTCTGTAGTGAAGAGTGGATCTGTTTGCAATAACAGCAGAAACTTAAGTACACTGGTGTTATTTCAACACATGCTACAATCTAGAACATACTTCACATCCTCGTTGGTCCCTACACTACTGCTCTGCCTCTTGAAAAACTTGGTATCTTTTTAATTTTTTTTTCTTCAATCTTGCAATTGGACCTCAGCCCTGTGGCAAGGATTTGCTATACTTACCTCTTCTCAATTTTCCTAAACTCCCTCGCTCCCTTCACCCCAAACCACATCCCTTGCCAATTCATTCCAATCCTTCACCGTTCTCACCATCATAGTGTTTTTTCCTCTCTCTGTCCTCTTCACTACCCTCCGTATCTTCCACTCATGATCACCCCTTCCTCTGAATAAACTTCTCACCCAGTTGTGCCCACCCACCCCCCTCACCACCTTAAACATCCTTACCAGCCGCTCCACTTTCCTCCTCTCCTGCAGTGTGCCCAACCCCAGTCCTCTACCCCCCCGCCCCTGTGATAACCACTTATTTGTGACCCACCTAGCAGCCCTTCTCTGCACCTTCTCCATCTCTACCACTTCCCTTCCCACGTACGGGTCCCAGACCGCCGCCGCATGCTCCAAGATAGGCCTCACTATTGTTTTGTATCCCTTTTCTTTCACTTTCGTGTCTGTGCCCCGTAACACCGAAATGAAACAAGTAAAAAAATTATGACCAATACAAAGCGTTACGAAACTATACTATTATTTTATTTAAAGATCATCCGTTAAGCCTATAAACGAACGTAAACTGCGTAAAGTCTGTCAAATGCTGCAATTGTACATTCCGCTCGTAATACACCAGGCCGAGGCCAGAAAAACAAAACACCGAACACGAGTTGCGTTCAATAACATACACACCATCTAACAAACTATGCCCAAAACTCTATGAAAGGAACACAAACATGAACCATTATTACTATAAAAAGATAAACACAGATAGGATTGCTAATAAATTAATGGATTTTTACTTACATTAAAACACGGAGCACAAGCAATCATGAAGGATAAGCAGGCTCACCAACCCAAACAAGAAACAACACCAACACTAAACTTCTCTTCGAAACCAACATCGAACCAATAACATTCTCTATCTGGAATTTAAAAATGTTTGCTAAGAGAATGACACATAATATCTTGTAGTGAATAATCCACAGTAAACGTTGTTAAAATTACGTTCCTTATTTGGTTTTACGGGGTTGTGCATGATAAGACAAAGAATATGTCTTTATTTCAACATAATAATTCCGGATTTATTTCAATAATTTCTCTATAGTGGGGTTCAGTTGTGTTACAGCGGAAACTGAAAGCAGGTGGTAATATTGTGATACAGAGATCGTGCTTATAGGTACAGATACAACCATGGATACAACAGACAATACTTTCAATGAATCTAACTACAATATCAGAGAAGAGGTATATGATACCCACGTATTTGTATTGAAAGAAGATAATCATTTATATGTGTATATTTATTTATTTATTTATTTATAATCTTGTAAAACATAATAGTTTATACATACTCTACTCAACACAAGCATATGCTTGTCAGATGCCCTAGGAGCCTGAATGCCAAATATTTGCACAAATCCCAACATGTTATTTTTTTTTTTATTTAAAATCATTCTATAGGACCCCATATATGACAAAATCATAGGGGTGTAGAACTTGTCAGAAAACATAGGTTAACATATATTATTTACATCTTATGCATAACAGGAAATTACAACTTACAAATATACCATAGCTGTACATTCCATATGGTAATTTGAATTCTGGCTCACTGAATTTACAATATACA
>PNEQ01025508.1:0-14542 GCA_003012365.1 Medauroidea extradentata
CAAAATAAACATGACAGTTTATCACAAGAATGAAATCACAGATATGCCAGAGATGTGGTTGCTAGGCAACGTACATTGCAGTAATGTTTACTGATTTAATGTTCCGATATTATCTATTTACTGACAGTGAAAATAGTTTGCTGATTACTGATGCTGTTCCCTTATTGTTCACGGACACTGGCGAACTGTCAGTGATATCGGTGAAATCAGTGAATAACGGAAGGCGGCCTCAGAAGTGATGTAGTTGCCTATAAGTGCGACCTTGAAGCGCGCATCAATTGCCTCATCCCTACAACGAGCCAAGTGCTGAACTAGCGTGCAATTCTCCCGCCGATCCATCTATGCTATTGTACTTCAAGCAGTGATCATATAATTTCATTGGTGAAAAGTCTGTAGCAAAGTTAAGTGATCGTTTCCATCTATGTTTCGCATACATCCGGTTAGTACATTTTGAAGTACGCCAGCCTGAAAAGGCAGTTTTAGCAATGTTGTTGGGTTCCGAAACTTTTTACAGAGCATGATGTCCGAGCCTGTGAAGAGCGTCAAGGATATGAGTAAAACTATATATATATATATATATATATATATATATATATATATATGTAAACAAATACGTTTTCTTCTAAGTTACTAGTATTTTTGAGGTTGTATAGTAATGCGCAAGAATTAAGTTAGCGAGAATATTATGCACTAAGCGAAATGTTTATGACGTGTAGATGAGTGAGAGATATTTTGGTCACCACTTAACATCAAGGTCTTTAGCGCTGATGAGGGGTGACATGAGGTGAGTATGGAGCGGCGCCGGAATAAAAGGGCGGGAGGAAAAGGGAGATCCCCGAGAAAACCCGCCGACCAACGGCATCGTCCAGTACGATTCTCACATGCCAAAATCCGGGGACCGACCCCGGCAGGAATCGAACCCTTGTATAACCATTCGGCCACTGCGGACCCGGCGTGAAGATGATCGTGATGATGATGATGATGATAATAATAATAATAATGACGAGAGCCGGCGGTGTATCCGTGCTTCCCATACGACAGTAAATTAAAGAGATATCTCATAGTCGAAGCTGTGTTGAACGTATTTCCCTCCCTCTCCCCTGGCTCATAGCCCCACGAAGACTACAACCCTGATGCGGGTACACGCGCCCATAATTCAACACGCGCCCGACCGATAGCATCTCTTTTAATTGCCGCGGCTGACCCTCGAGGGATGCTGTCAGCTGGTCCGTCTGTGGGTACAGTCCGTACCGTCAACATTATACAGTTATGGATTGCAGTTTGTTTTCAGTCAGAGTTTAATGCTTCTCTGTTTTTATAAGAATTCTATCAAACAAATTAAAACAAAAGTTGTACATGAAAACCACGAAATGAACTTCCATTAAACTTCTTCAGTGTGTACTTCGGTCTTTAACAGTCACTATGAGATGTGGATCAAAACGGTAATGTAGCGCAGTTAGTTTTAAAAACTGTGTGGCATAAAACCAAATAAATAAAAATACATCTAGTTATTATCGCAATTTTTGAAAATTTTTTGTACGTCTCATTTATACCATTATTTGGTAAACTACTGCCCAAATAAAAGACCGAAACATTTAGAAAATTACTTTTCCTTTTTAAATGTTGTAAAAATTTTCCTTTGAGCGAATATCTGTTTTTACTTAAAATTGTATGGCGTGGCTTATAAACACAGTGCACACATTTCACTGCTCACAAATTTAACGAAAGAGACCGCTATTCTCCAGTAAAACATATTTAGTAGTGGCTATATTGCTAAACGTAATATTAAATCTGAACATTTTTGGTAGTCAATGCAGAAGAAAAGGCGACTTTAGAAAAAATATAATTTTAACTTTGTGAGAAACCAAATATTTGCTTCCATATCTGCAACACATGAGCGGCATTTTTATGGTTACTTCAATACCCACTGGTTTTCGAAAAATTGTATATTTCATAAACGTTTTTGAGCGTTGATTTATGCGGTACACGCCAGGCTCTGGAATGGACGCGTGGTACAAATGGCTGACGACTCCACCATGAGCGTCCCAGAGTGACACACTCATAGAATAAAGAAGGGGTGGACACACTGCGCAGGCCCGCATTGAGACACGTGCCGACGAACAGCACTCCCTCTCCCCTCCCCCAACATATTAGTGTGTGCGTGGCCTGCTCCAACCCCCTCGTGACCACACCCCTTCAACATCCCTCACACACTGCACGCGCCGCCCTCATCACGCGAACGAATGAAGCACAAAACTGGTTAGGGCCATTCGTCAGATATGAAGCAACCAGCATCTCTCAGGCTCGCATTTATATATATATATATATATATATATATATATATATATATATATATATATATATATTAATGCATGGCTGACAGTTGGAAGTGGCGAGGGAAGGTAGGCACGGATCAAAAGGGTGCCATGACGGCACGAGGCCCCCTCCCCCCGAGCCATGTCAAAATCAAAAAATAAATAACCGACACTAGTGTATTAGAAAAACTAGAAACATTTCTTAGTTATGTAATTTAAATTCTTGGCTTGGAAAATCCTTAAATAGCACCAATTTATACCTTAAAATCTAAAATTTTTCGTTTTTGGCCTGCGGCGTGTACATATAGGCCTACACATTTTAATTCTTCTCCCCCACCCTGACAAAATACTGTATCCGCCAATAGGGACGGTGGAGACAACATTACGTGCAGCTCAGTCAGTGACGTAGCCAGAGAAAAAAAGGGGGGTCAATACCCTTCCTTTACTTTATGGGGGCCGCGGTGGCCGAATGGTCAGACCATTCGCCTCCCACCTCGGCGATCCGGGTTCGTTTCCCGGCGGGGTCGGTCCCCGGATTTTCGCATGTGGGAATCGTGCCGGACGATGCCGTTGGTCGGCGGGTTCTCTCGGGGATCCTCCTTTTCCATAGTCCCTTCATTCCGGTGCTATTCTATACTTACCTCATGTCACACCTCTCACCAGCGCGTAAGTCCTCGATGCTAAGCGCTGACCAAAATCTCTCACTCACTTTACTACATGGAAACTGCTTAAATAACCTCATCGTGCACCTCGAAAACCCTAATTTTCCCCGGGGGATCAGTATTACTTTATATTTTTCCAAGGTTTGGGACCCTACCTAAACATGTCCTGGCTCAGCGCTTTACTCTATAACTGCTCATCAATGCTTTCAGTTACATAACAAATATAACTAAAACAAAGAATCGCTACATTGTTTTGACAGTAAATCTTATTTATTTCATAACAGTAAACCCCGCGGTTTTGTACACTTTTGAATTTTTACCCGGAGTATCACCTAATCAAAATATTTTGTACGAGTGAACTCTGCATTATTATGCTGTACGACTGAACAAAGTATCACATTTTTTTTCCTCGAAAGGATTGGGTTCAAAATCATTTCATTCTTATCACCAGAGTAAAAAAAAAAAAAAAAAAAAAAAAAAAAAAAAAAAAAAAAAAAAAAAAAAAAAAAAAAAAAAAAAAAAAAAAAAAAAAAAAAAAAAAAAAAAAACGTTTTACACATTACACATCACTCAGGGGAGGATTTAGAAGGGTCCATAGGGCTCGGCCCCATGCAAGTTCTAGCACGTACCTACTTACTGTATTAAGATGGTTGTCTGCCCAGGGTACCAAGCTTAGCTCGTTGCCAGATTATTCGAAAACTACACGTGTCCTCTCACACGAGTGATGTTTGTTTAGCAACAGCATTTAAAGAACGTTACACGTGTGAATACCTATTTAATGTTCACCAATAACCAATAAGCGGGGCTTCCTAGATAGGCTGCGTTTGTGTGTGTGAGGCATGAGAGGTAAGAGCGCCGTTGGCACACGTACGTAATGCATTATCGCCTCTCCGCGTTTCAAATGAGTTACGGCGAGTTACTATTCTTTTTTTTTTTTTTTTTGACGAAACTATCTAACGCACATTATATTTACATATCTACGAAAATAACAAACACTTAAAACTATGTCGCTGAAGTTTAACAATTTGCCACGTTTATTAGAAACATAACTTTCGGGCTCCTCAAAATGTCCGCAAATGGCTCTTCCAGACTGCCGTGTCGAGAAAAACAACAACCGGATTCTAAAAACCACAACTATAGAAACAATCATTAGTCTCTTAAATATGTTGGCCACGAATAATAATGTGGTCACCTCTTAAGTCCCATAGGAAAATTATAATAGTAAAGTACTGCACGTCAGCTGAGTGGCTTGCGCGGAGAGGCGATAATACATTATATACGCCGGTCTACGGCAACCTTACCGCTCCTGTCTCTCTCTCTCTCACACACAAACGCAGCCTATCTAGGGAGGCGTCTTAACAGAGAAACGGCAATTAATGGCTAACTTTTGCCTGTCGTAGAAACTCTCAATTTACTCCTTAAAGGTATTTAAAATGTTAGCATGCATACACCCAACAAAACCAACGGACCTCATAGATACTGAAATAATTTGCACTAAAATAAGACGTCACAGGGTATGTGATAAAAGTTATACAAACACAAATAAAAGTTTTCTATTAAAATAATTGCTGGGCATTAAGGGTTTTACTTGATTTTCAGAACTTTTTTAAAAATACAATAAATCGTTTCGTGTTTTTATAACTTCTAGAATGTAACCTGTGTCATTATAATTTCGCCGTAGACTAACGTGCAAAATTTGACTTCGACATGCTGTTATGGAAATACATACTAGCCTATGTATACAAAACATTTTATATGTTCTGTGAGAAGCAGTGTAGTCCCTAGAAACGCATACAAAACTAACAATATTATTGGTCAGGGGCGAATTCAGCTCTGGGTTTAGAGGTGTAAGATACCTTGAAAAGTAGACATATCTACACTCCAAGTCAAAAATGGGGTCCGGGGGCTCTCACCTGGAAAATTATGGATTTTAAGGTGCAAAATAGTGGTATTTACGGCATTTCCTAACCCAAAAATCGAATACACCACTTTAAGAAATTGTAATATTGTAAGTACAAGCTATGCTTTAAAAGGTTAAGGGGGCGGGCGGCGTATTGTTAAATTGATTATAGATAACACGTGATTAATTTTTCACTGCAAGCTGGAATTTTTCTAGCGTTCTGGAAGAAAGCGCAAGTGTTACCCATCGTAAAAGTCTCTCATCCAATCGCCAAAAAAGACTTCCGACCTATTAGTGTTCTACCATTGTTTTCAAAGGTACTCGAACATATAGTGCACCGTCAAATATTTGCGAACATTAATATATTTAACATGTTAGACGAATACCAATCTGTTTTTCGTCCTCTGCACGGCACTAGCACTGCTTTAATCGATATAACTGATAATATACGTCATGCAATGGAGGACCGAAAATTAACGCTTCTGTGCCTAGCAGACTTTAGCAAAGTCTATGATTCTGTCGACCATGATATATTGCTTGCAAAGTTGAACCATATTTATAATTTCTCACCTGATGTATGTAAATGGTTCGAATCGTATCTCAATGATCGAAGCCAATGCGTTATATCGAATGGACAACAATCTTAGTGGCGTCCAATAAAAGCTGGTGTCCAGCAAGGATCTGTTCTTGGCCCCCTCCTATTCTCTCTATTTATAAATGACATTGCTAAAAGCCTATCTTTCTCCAAACATCATCTCTATGCGGATGACTTACAGATTTATACACACTTCAGTAGGAGTGAAATCAAGATCGCAGTTGATCATATGAATAATGATCTTGCAGAATTTCAGAAGTTGTCAGTGCGCAATTGCCTTAATGTAAACCCTGCCAAGACCCAGTGCATTCTCATTACTTCTCCTCCCCTTCTATCTGCTGTTAATCAAACTTATTTTCCTGATGTAGTCTTCAACGGTACTAAAATTTCTCTTAAAAAATCTGTAAAAAGCTTGGGCGTGATATTTGACGGAAACCTGTCGTGGAATGCTCATATTACTAACTCGTGTAGGAAGGTGTATTACTCACTGCATAGTTTAAGGCGTTTCAAAAGACTGATGCCATCAAGATTAAAAGCCACACTATTCCGCAGCCTCATAATGCCCATTATTGACTACTGTGATGTGGTTTACAACAATCACAGTGAATGTCAGGCGGCACGACTTCAAAAACTCCACAAAACATGTGTCAGATATATATTTAACTTAAAAGCTCGTGACCGTGTAACCCCCTACCTCAGAAAGCTGTCATGGCTAAAGTTAGCGGAAAGACGAAACACCCACGCTCTGTTCTTGTTGCATAAAACATTGAACACTTTAACACTTGGCTACCTATATAAACGTTTCGCTTACCTAAATGATCGACATGCTTTAAACACACGCTCCAAAGCAGATAATAGATTAGTAATAACTCTACATAAAACTATTTTACTCACAATCCTTCACTACTACTGTATCAAAGTCTTGGAACAGTTTGAAATTGAAACACAGGAACATAAAAAGTTGTTGTACCTTTAAGAAAGTAATCAATAAATACTATCTTACTTGCCCCAGTGAGCTAGATGCGCAGGATTAGTAGTTCGCAAATTTGAATTTAATTGTTTATATGTGCGTGCTTCCGTGAGCACATTTACGCGCGTGTGTCTGTGTGTACGTATGAATGTGTTAAAGAGAGTATACGTGTGTATTTTAATGTATGTTTGTGTGATTGTGTGAATGTGATCCCGTCCTTAACCTCCTTAACATCAGACCCTGATCTTTTTACCGTAACGTATCAATTAACCTGTTCAGTTTCAGTTATCACCACCACTATTTCAGACATTTTGTGTATTGTATGTAGGGATAACTTGTGTTGTTTTGTTATCATTAGTTTTAAGTGCATATGTATTTTAATAATTTTAATTTTTAATGTAATGTATTGTTATGTTTCTAAAATAGTAAACAGATGTAATGGGTCCATTGGAAGACAAGGCAAATAAGCCTTAACTGCACCTGAAAGCCGCAATAAAAAAAATAGTAATGAAGCAGGACGTTTTAGTAAGCATCATAGTAATTATAATAAAATGTATTATAGACCGACCGCATTTTATTTTTGAACAGTATGAAGTAAAGACCAACATATGCCTCTCGCTTTGCAATTTACGAATTCAGGTAATATTTTCAGAATTACAGCAGTCTAAAAAAACAGTTTTTAGCCATTTTGAGAGGTCCATAAACTATGTTTCTAACAACCATGCTGAATTTTTGAAAACGTAGAAGCATAGTTTCAAGTGTGTATTCTATCCGTAGATAAACATAATATGACTAAGTTAAGCGGTTTCGCGTTGTAAAGAATACGCGTGACACGCTGCAACGCCGTCCATGCGCTAGTCGAGGACTCCTCTAACAAAGGCCATGGATGAGTCATTCCGAAATGGGAGACTATGGAAGTTCCGATAGTCTCCCACCAAGACGATCCGGGTTGGATTCTCGGTGTGGTCAACCCGGATTTTCGCATGTGGGAGTCGTGTCGGACGATGCCGTTGGTCGGTGGGTATTATCGTGGATCTCGTCGTTTCCCATCGCCCTAAGAACCCGGTGCTGCTCCACTTCCACCTCCTGTCACCCCTCACCAACGCTGATGCGTGCACAAAATGCAGCTACGCGCCAAGCAGTGAACTAGCGTGCAAGCTTTCCGTCACTAAACCCTTTTTATTACAGAAGATTAGGATTGTGTAATGAAGGATAATACGTATAAGTACACTTTATGTCTCTTCGACAGCAAGGCCATAAGAAAGGGAGATGCACAACTTGCCACATAGACAGGAATGAATTAGTGAAGAGATTTTTGTCAGCAGTTTAGATTACTTTCTGCAGTCGAGGTCGACAGACACCGTTCCTCAGCCACTACCATCGACAGACTTGTAGCATATAAAAAAATTTATTCACAGTCATGTTGCTTGCGACTTTGTTCATTTGGTTTCCAGTTTAACGCCTCTTTGAGTCATGCACAACTTCAGTCCAATTATTCCGAATTATCGTTAAGCAATTCGTTAAAATATGCAACTCCTATTTTCCGTGTCTTCAAAATAAATAAAAAATAAAAATGAGTTGAATAAAAAACATGTTTTAGATACAAACTTTTCAGCATTTCAAATTTCACGTAAGTAATTAATATTAATATTGGTAGGCTAATAATATGAAAAGTGATAAATTATGATGTAGCTAAAGTGTAATTAAAAATAAATGAAATGTTTAAACTGTGCAAAATAATGTTAAGGTTCAATAATGTGTGTTTTATCAACAAATATTACAAAATTTTTGGATAACCCATGCTACCCTCCCTCACTCCTCCATTAAATTGTTTCAAATTAGGCAAGGTACGCTGATAGATGGAGAACATTCATTAAATTAAAAAAAATAATAAATAATGATACGTAAAACAAACCTAGTTTATTAACAGCTGGCTACCCCAAAATTCCAGAATGTTACTAACGATCAATGTTATAAGCACGGGTATATCACAAGTTACTGGCAAATAAAACAAATAATTATGTTACTATCTACATAATGGCTTTAAGCACAAAACAATAAAGTCTCAGTTTTCCATAAAAGCTCAATGTGCACAGCTGTCTCTCTATACACTCACAAATGGTGGACTAAACGTCCTAACTTGGAGCACCCCGATGGTCATCTTGATGTTCTAGAACAAGAACACCCTCATCGACACTACTCCTCACCTGCACACAATATCGCCGAATGTCCTCGAGTACTGCTGTCACCACGTTCCATTCTCTTGCACACAAGATGCCACTCGGCCAAAAACTCTCTCAGCCTGTGACACAGCCAGGCCTGGAGCTGAGATTTATGTTACAGGGGGCAAAGTTACATTTTGGCACCCCCTGTGCAGTCACTTTAAGACCAAAATAACATATTTTAGTGTATCAATAGAGAAAAGTAAAAAACTTAGTATTTTGTTTATAAAAATTTTTTGTAAGTAAAATTGCATTAGTAAATTATTCTTATATGATGCAGATAGTGTTAAAGAGAGAGAGAGAAAGAGAGAGAGAGAGAGAGAGAGAGAGAGAAGAGATTTTCGTCAGCGCTTAACATCGATGTCTTTAGCGGATGGTGTTAAAGTTCCTTAAACAAAATTTTCAAGTAAAATTAACACAGTTAAATTTCTAACACTTATTTAAAACTTGTGTACCTTATTTACAATTTACAAAGGCATGTTTACATGACCAGAAATATTCTACAGATCAATATCATTAACAATATTACATTCGTGGTACAATACTCATAGTTATATAAAATGACAGTAATGAAAATTTACACAATTCACTCTGTAAGATTTTTTTTCTGCAAACGCTTTGATAATGTAATTAAAAAATATTAAAGATACTCATTTGATCTTATGTGTTCAATTGAAATGACACTCAGATTTGTAAGCCTCTGTTGATACACAGTACTTCTTAAAATTTTTTAATAAATTTCAATTTGCTGAAACTTCTTTCCCCAGATGCCCACAGAGACTGGACGAGTAAGAAATATTCTCAGTGATGTCATCATTTTTAGTTAGTTTCTTCCAACTTATTTTCATAAATAAGGTCAAAAATGGAACCTGCCGTGGCACGTTTAAAAATTTTGTTTTATCACTTCTACTACGTGGTACTTAAAGCTTATGATTCCCTTAAGAAATTAATCTGCAACAATATCATATTTATAGGTATCTTACAGTTTCTTTGTATTTACCTTGCAAGTCTTTAATTTTTATCTCATGCACTTGAGCACCATTTAAGAAACAAAATTTTCATTTATATTTTCTAATGCCTTAAACCTGGTAGTCAACTTGATTACTATCCTATCCTGTAGAGATCTTTGTGTGACAACTCAGCAAATTCATCATCACAAATTTCATCATGACATTTCCCTTTTCTTATTTTCATATTTTTATGTGAATTTGGTACATATATTATTATTACAGGCTATCAATTGGCCTTACAAATAGCAAGGGGAAACATTTTTTTGATGAATTAACAGTTGCAGGAGACCTTGGATATTTCTCACAGCTTCTTCAAGTGTTATGATAGCTCTTTGAAGGATCTGGTTGGCAAAATCTATACTTTCCTGAACACTATACCAATAGCACCCGAAAGCAATAAATTCCAGTTTTTTAAAATTAATTAATTAATTTTTTAATACAAGTGATTTTTGTCTCAATCTTGGTTTCTGGCATATAAATGTGCCTGGACTGCAGTTCTTCTAATGCTTATACAACTTAGTCCAAATGTTTATAGACTACTTTGGGTTTAGAAGTTTCAAAGATATAGGCGTATATGTTTTTTGCAAGATTCCCGATCTTAATATTGACACAACAAAGAAGTAGAGAAGACTGTGAACAGTTCAAAAATAATTTATACCTTACTAGATTCATCAGCTGTGACAAATGTAAAAAATGAACATCACATGGTACGATATAAAGCCATATTGTTCTCCTCGAATTATTCTTGATTGAACACCTTTCTACTTATCAACCATGGTGGTCCTGTTGTCATAGGTCTGGCCTCTGCAAGTTATAAAACATCTTGTTTTACTGTTAGTAGTAAATCTTTACACAGACATTGGCTTGATTTATTACTAATGGTAAAAAAAGTCAGTTAAATTTTTTCACATCTTTTAGGCCACCATCATTTAGTTTTGCTTACCGTAACAAATTATTTCATTCACTTATTCGTTGTGATATCTGATCTATAGTCAAACGTTACAGAAAATCCTCTCATATTTTGTTGGGAATTATGTGGAGAAACTAGTTTTGAATTTCTGAGGAAAAAAAAATTATGTCATCTTTAATACAGCATTCAGTATAAGTTACCATTGAAATGGAGCACTGTGGTGTAAAATTAACTGTATACTGTTCAGAAATGTTTCACTTTAAAACATAACAACATCAAAAATACAATGCACTATTGCTCTCCAAGGAGATTCATCTTTCTGTGTGAGACAGTGGCGTATGAATTTTCGAGCCGTTTTTACGCTGCTTAAAATGTAATTTTATTTTTTGTGAAGTTTTGACATGTGTGACAAAAAGTAAAAGGAAGATATCTATTGTCATATTTTATCAAAGTGCCAAAGCAAGATGGAAGGGAAGATGACGATGCTGGTGTAGTGGTTCCGGTGAGGTTTAATAGAAATTACTTCACTGATATATACACAGTTAAATTTTTGCTTATTATTACCGTTAATCGGGGAATTTTAACCATGCGGGGTTAACTTTGTCTTTCTATATGTAAAATTTATTTAGTTCTGAGGTCATTTTGTGAATGAATAGACAGTTGGGAGTCGAGTGTTTAAGAACTTCATTTGTATTTTCCGGTTAAAAGTTTTAGAAAAACTACAAAACCTAATATTTTGAGTGAAATAAAGTTACTTTGCCAGGTCAAAATAACCATTGCTAAATGGACCTCAAACGCGATACAATATAATTTTTTAAAATAACCCTCTAATCTTAATATATAAAAAATTGCCGAAATCGGCCGAGCAAATGATTTCATGGTATTTTATTTGAGTTGTTCAGCTTGATGAGATTTGAGAGGTAGAGCCGATGAGGTCTTGCAAAGTTTCTAATATAATTTGTCTGGTGATGGGCCTGAGTTGTGAAATGTCCCTCAAAGAACTCACTAATCTCTGTTACTAGAATTGGGTGAGTAAGACTGCTAAATTAGGTGGCGGTGGAACAGTTTCAACTTCTAGTCGTACAAGCAAGTTTTTTTTCGACAGTTTCAACCACTGTATTTTTAATTCAACTGACACCATCGAACTATCAATTAGGCCAACTAACATATAAACTATTAGAGAACGTCCTAATCCACTCGACAATGCCCAATCCAAACTGATTGGCCCTATAGACATAACATTTTAAGGATATCTTCTCCTAAATATGTAGATGTTAAAAATGATTTATTAATAGTTTTTTTTTAAGAAGTTATACTATTTAAGGGGTATGTAAAGTTGAGGTGTCGAGCAAACGACTGGAATATTCAATCGTCGATAAAATCTAAACTACTCATCTTATTTCAATGATTTATTTTTGCAGTGTAGACGTTTTATTTTCGAGCGTATATTTACATAGCACTGGACGGTAGTATGCTTTGCTTTCTAGTAAAACATAAATTGGTGTTTAGAAAAATAAGGGATAAAAACCACAAAAGCCATAAAAAATGATAACTGTAAGATTTATAATTTTTAATACGACAATATCCAGGACTCTAACCGACTTTCAAAAATAGCCTACTCGAATTTTGATTTTAAAATAATTTTTCTATCCGAATATCTCTGCGCGATAGGTTTAGAGATGTTAAAATTATTTTGAAATCAAAACGTGAGTATTTTTTAAAGTCGGTTTTTATAGAGTCGTTGATACTGTCATATTAAAAACTATAAAAATGACAGTTTTAAATTTTTATAGATTTTGTGTTTCTACCCTCTATTTTTTCTAAATACCAATTTTAATTTTTTACTCGAAAGTAAGGCGTACTACTGTCCAGTGCTATATAAATATACGTTTGATAGTAAAATATCTACTCGGCAAAAAAAATTAGTAGTTTAGATTTTATCGACGATTGAATAATTCAGTCGTTCGATAGACGTCTTAAGGGTGCGAGTCACCTCAGTTTTCAACATATATTTTTATATTTGTACCAGATATTTTTTTCTTGTTTAAGACATAAATTGTGACTAAATATTCCTGTTAGGAAATTTGTGTAGCTCTCATGTTTTTTGCATAATGAGTCGTAAACGTCAAAATTTGCACTTTACGGTTTTATGTATGCCACTAAAACCGACTGACATACCAAACCGAAAAAAAAAAAATACCAGTATATAACAATGTTGTAGGCTATGATTTGACACATGTAAAAACAAAAACAAAAATTTGTATTTAATAAAAAATGCTGAATTTTAAAATGAAAATGTAAAAATTTCAAAAAATTTTTTTTAAATATAAAAATATTTATTTTTTGTTTACATATGTCAAATCATAGCCTACAACATTGTTATACACTGTGAATTTTTTTCGGGTTGGTATGTAAGTTGGATTTAGTAGCGTACATAAAACCGTGAAGTGCAAATTGTGATGTTTACGACTCATTACGCAAAAACTATGAGAGATACAAAAATTTCCTAAGAGGAAGATTTAGTCACAATTTATATTTAAAATAAGAAAAGAAATTTCTGGTACAAATATAAAAATAAAAAAGACGTAAATTTAGGTGACTGCGCCCTTAACTTTCCATACCCCTTAAAGAGGAGTCCTCGACTAGCGCATGGACGGCGATGCAGTGTGTCACGCGTATTATTTTTCACGCGAAACAGCTTAACTATTCATATTACGTTTATTTACGGAAAGAACACACACTTGATACTATGCTTCAATGTTTTCGAAAACCCAGTACGCTAGTTAGAACCATAATTTTCGGGCCTCTCAAAATGGCTGAAAGCTGTTTCTTTTAGACTGCTGGAATATATTACCTGAATTCGTGAAGTGTAAAGCAAGAGGCATGCAATGGTCTTTACTTCGTACTATTCAAAAATAAAATGTGGTCACCTTGTCATGTCCCGTACGAAAAAGACTAGAAGGAAAACCTTGTACGCCAGTTTGGCGCGCTGCGAATAGAGGCGATATGCTTGTCGTCAAGCGTAGGACACTGGCGTTAGAGGTGGAAATTCGACAAGGTGTGAAAAGTGCTTTAATGAACCGTTGATATAGCTCAAACCTGACGAGCAAGCAGTGATTTTTAAATCAATATGGTAATTCCTATAAAGTTAGTTAAGGATTTTTCGAAATCCTACTGTTAAGAAGTGCAAAAACGTATGGCATGCTTTACTAGAAAGATATCTAAAAGTATTTTCAGAATTTTACGAAATTTAAAACAGTAAGGGGGAGAAAGGGATAAAATGTGTCTTTCAATAGCTCTTAGACCTGTTGACATAATGTCGCATAATATTGAGATGCTTTTGCTTCAGAATACTGCTTACGCAAATACCTAAAAGTGCTTTCAGGACCTTTTGTGTATGAACTATTAACGAAACGAAAATTTGTTTTCATAGAATATCTTATGCGTATCCTTAAGACCGATTAAATACAATTATACCGTTTCGAGGTCTTGGTATTTATCTAAACACATGATTAGCTAAGCAGACTGATGAAGTGGTGATTAAAACCAATCCTTTTCCCTTTGTATCTTAAACCGTATGTTTATCCTAACAATGGGCGAGGGAAACACATGCAACTATGTGTCTAGCCAGAGGAGGAATGATAAATATGGGCAAAATTAAGCTAATATGTGGTGAAACTTTAGTTGTGTTTTATCATAAACTAGCAGTCCCCCGCGGCTTTGCTCGCGAGTATTATTCGTAACTGATAATATTTACTTTAATTGAAAAACCTCTTTGTACACAAGATTGGTACTTCAGTCATCAAGTGTTAGAATGTCCAAGCGGCTAGTTGAACTAATTCTGCAGCAGGATAAGTAGCTATAGCTGTCCACGCGAAAAGCAGTCTTAAGTTGGTCCCTGCCACTAACAGCGACTTCGCCTGGGCCTTATTTATAAAACTGCCAATTTGACGTTCTA
>PNEQ01025509.1:0-14518 GCA_003012365.1 Medauroidea extradentata
AAATATGTATGTAATTTTTTTTTCTTTATAAGAAACGTGATTATTAAGAATAAAACTTAGTTGGTCAATAATCAAGGCAGACGATCCGAAAAGCAGGAACGAGCAGCGAGAAACAACCTATACAGGAGTTTAACTCTACAGTAACCTATCGAGACGTGGTGTTGTACAACCTCTATGAGCCCAGGACACAGATATATATTTTTTTTTTTTTAATAAATTTCATTTTCATGAATTATTTCGACGTTACATGACGTAGTTGTTTGTTACTCAGGTCTAAATTCCGAGAGGTTCTGGGCTCGAATTCCGTTAAAAGCTGCGTGCGAACGTTCAATTCTGAAACACAAAAACTACAAGGCAGATCGAATTAGTGCAATTTACATGTAGTCTTTAAAAGGGGTAAAATTGTAGTTCGCTTTCCACTTGGGTTCCTCTACAATATCAGACGACATATCGTCGGTATACTGCCAAAAGTGATTAAGTCATGAATGCTATTTCGTTTAAAAACAGTATTAAATTGTAGATATTAACAAACATTTGGTATGTTACTATACCGTGACACAACAGTACGAAACGACGAATAGACTTTTAACTTGGGCAATTGTTCACAAACAACGTATACATATTCCTAGCATTTTTATAATTTTATCTCATTTTGACTTTGTCTTTTTTGGCAGTAAACTGACGATATATCATCTCACTAATCTCAGGTTTGGGGCACCAAATACGTTTCCGCGAAACCTTTACCCTCTGATACTTTGTAATGTCAATAAAGTTAAAGTGAATATTTTGAAAATATATAATTGAGGGCACCGTCACCAATGGTTGTGCATAGGGTAAACAGATGTTTCTCATTCGATTAACTTCTTACCTTAGGTGTCTGTAACTACCCCACAACCTCAAATCGGCAGGGATAAAAATAAGGCCCAGGCGAAGTCGCTGTTAGTGGCAGGGACAAACTTAAGAATGCTTTTCGCGTGGACAGCTATAGCTACTTATCCTGCTACAGAATTAGTTCAACTAGCCGCTTGGACATTCTAACATTTGATGACTGAAGTACCAATCTTGTGTACAAAGAGGTTTTTAAATTAAATATTATCAGTTACGAATAATACTCGCGAGCAAAGCCGCGGGGGACTGCTAGTGACATATATTCCATTAAGTTGGACACATAAATAAACCACACAACGCTGGTCGCATAAAACCAGTACTGCTTTCAAACAACATTTTAGGCTGTTAGTGTATTTTAATGTACGAACCATAAATAAGTGTACTTAAAGAAATTGCACGAATACGTTTTACGTTTTTTACCCAGATGTGTTATATTTGTATATATCAGTATTGTAGCGTGGCTCCAAGGCGTACGGTATTAGCAGCGACTATACACTTTGAGCAGTTGTGTTGTTGCAGAGACCAAGGTGAATATATTATAAGTAGGGCCCGGTAGTTTTCGCGAAAAGATTTTTGCCCCACTTTGTTTCAGTGTCTTACGTGCACACCTGCAGCTCAACTTCATGGCTATTGACAGAGTGTTTTTGTGCAGAGTCGTTATTCATTTGACTGTGCCAATCAGTACACGGATAACTGCCACACATCACGTCTGTGATTTGCGGGTTTAACCTCCACACGCTGGGTGGTACGGTATCCAATCACTGACCACATAGCAGAGATGCAGGTGCGCACGTAAGGCACTGAAAGAAAGTGCTGCAAAATTCTTTTCGCGAAAATTACCGGGCTCTAATTATAAATACCTTGCCTCTTGTACGCTACTGGTTGTGGAGTGTTCCTGACCATACTAGTCAAATGGTTCCACAGACAACTCAGTGTTGTGTATAGTCATTGCTGGACACCGCACATCTTGGAACACTCCACGCGACGCCACTGATATATATATATATATATATATATATATATATATATATATATATATATATATAATCTTAATATATAAAATGAAGTGTCCTGACACACTCACTCACTCACTCATCAACACAGCCCAAACCGCTGGACCTAGAATCATGAAATTTTGAGGGAAGCTTCCCCTTAGCTCTTAGGCGCCCACTAAGAGTGGATTCTTCGAAATTCGATAATTAAGGGGGATAAAAAGGGGTGACTTGTGTTTTCAAAGAATCCCTGATTTCTCATTAACTGGGAAATCTATCTTTTTTTTTTTTTTAAACTTCATAATATTGCCCAAATAAATGCATATTTCCAAATTTTTAGATTTTGCGAAATTCGAAAATTAAAAGGGTGGAAAGCCGTAAAATGTGTATTTCATTAATCCGTGATTTCTGCTAAACCATTTCAGATCGTGAGGTGACTTTTTCTTTTAAATGATGCTAATAAGTGAATATTTAAAAAGTGTTTTTATAATTTTTCAAAATTCGTCATTGAAAGCTCTTAAAAAAGTAAAACGTGTTTTTAATTAGTCCCTCTTATCTCCTAAACCAGTGGAAATAGTTCAATGGTTTTTGCTTTGAAATATCTCTTACGTAAATATAAAAAAAAAAATATTTCAGGATTTTTCGAAATTCGTCCTTGAAAGCTGTCAAAATATATAATCTGTTTTCAAATAATCATCTGTGCCGTTTATACTCGTTGAGATATCGAGATAATTTTTTTTATAAGAATGAAGCTTGTGTAAATATCAACACATCAAATTCAGAATTTTATGAAATTCGAAAATTAAGGCTGTGAAAAGCAGTAAAATGTTACAGTCTCCCGAAAAAGAATGATCATGGAGAAATAATTCAACCGTTGTTTCTTTTTGCAACATACTCATAAATAAAACCCCTTTGAACTGTAGCCTTTACATACCAAAGAACTATCACGGCCTGCCTTTAAGCATTCACTCAGGTATTGTAAAAAGTTTGTGGGGTGGAAGGGGTGGGGTTACGGGTTCGTATCCCGTGTAAGACTTTGCGATGGGAATTACTATGACATCTTACGAGCATTTTGCGCGCGCTCTTTACACTAAGCTAAAACAACTTATAATTCACTGTTATCAGTACGCTAGCTGCAGTCAGCCAGCTAGTACATGTGTGTGTATATATATATATATATATATATATATATATTTTTATTTATTTATTTATTTTTATTTATTTATATATATATACATATTTATTTATATACACACACACAAAATATAGTAACTTTCTGATTACGGTTTTTTTTTTCGCGACAGCAAACAGAAAACTGAAAACCAAGTAACTGTGTACTCATCTATATTTTGTTGTTAACAGGGTTTTTTTTTCTGGTAGACCTGAAGAACTTTTCCAACCACTGATTATAAGGTCGACTGAAAATGTTGGCTATCCTGTAATGCGACCGCACAAATATATGTAGGTCCGGGCCAATAACGACAAGGAATGTTTTCGGGTGAGTACAGTATAGGCCAGTTAATTCCAGCATGTCATCACATAATAAAACAAAATCGTACTTCTTTACATGTAAATACAAGTTTCTGGTAAAACTCTGAATGCTACTGAAGATTGCTCAAACGATAAAACATTTTTATATACGTTATCAATTAAATCACTAGGCTGAAACAGAGACAAGCTGAACTACCACACTTGCTGAAATGTTGTTGGATATTAAAGGCGTTTTTCCTGTGAAATTTCATATTTGTGCAAAACACTGTTCAATTTTTACATATCTGATAACCTGTTAGCATACTTCCCCAAATAAAAAAAAAACTGTCCATTGCAGTCTAGTAAAAAAAAAAACTTCATTTATGAAATAAACATTTTAGGAACTGAAAGTCCGTGTATCAGTGCACTTTATAACGTTTTCGACAAATGTTAGTTTCTAAAAATTCAGTAATAGGTAAAACTCTAAGTTATGAAAAAATTTACTCAGTTTTACCAATTATTTAAAAATACAAAAATAATGTCTTTTCAACCGCAAATGTGTCCCGAAATACTCACCGCTACAAGTATCAATACGAATTATCTTGTTTCTGCACGTTGAATACATTTTTTTTTAAATTTTGTCTGCAATATAACGGCCATTTTGCGTTTTTGATGAGTGATTATGCAAATGCTGTGCTATGGGCCCTAACATTTTATATGTAAAACTGACAGGGTTTGGTACAAATATAAAATTATGCATATTTTACGCAATTAACAGCCTGATAATTTTACTATGCGATACGCTTGGCTTAACCTCCTGAGAATTACACAATTTACATAATCAACCTCCTAGCAGCTACGCTAAATCTGTCGATGCAGTGTAACTGATTGCCTACTAAGTATATATAACTTCATTAATATAAATAGCGGACAGAGCCTAGGGAATCGCTTGCTTGGAACTATCCACTGCGTCGAGAGACCAGAGCAAGGAGGGCGATAAGGGTGGGAATAACACGTAGGTTATGTAACCACTAAATCCTATTCGTAAAACAGTGAACTGGCGTGCAGATATACCGCCAAGGTACTTCAAGAGGTGAGCACGTAGCTGGCTGTGTGTGTAAAATTTAATCACGGGCATTAACTGTTGTTTCGCTTTAGTCCGTTAATTAAACAATGAGATGCAGCAAGCAGTCTGTGACGACGTTGGAGCGCACCAAATTAGTATTTAAACTATCGCTCGTTTCGAAGAACCACTTCACGCATGGTCGTCTTTAGCTGAAGGCCGGAGTCTTGAATGTGACAACGCTGCATAGGAGGCTTGCTGCCGGTCGCTGATTGGCTGCCCTAGTAAGTGTAGACGTGTTCTCGTCACTAAAGCTGCATCTAGACACGTTGCAGAGACTAGGGTGGCCAAGAAGTGGCAAGCAGCAGGCCCCCGGTGCAGTGTTGCCACATTCAAGACTCCGGCCTCCTACTAGAGACGGCCATGCTTCATACCAAAGCCTCTAATTTCTACTTTTCAGTTATATTAATTTTACGCCTAAACGAGAGCACACATCAAACATGTTTCTGGCAGTTTTGTTTAAGAGGGCGAGGTACATAATTCAACGCTTAAATCATTAATTTATAACTGTAGGTTTATTGTAGCCAATTTGCGAAAATACAACAATAACAATCCTAGACAATAGTTTTAGCCAACGTTTTAAGCGAAATTGTTTCCAGTGTTACGAACTTCTGAGGCACAATCTCTGACGCCGGAACCTCGTGCATTTAACTGCGGCGCAAGACATCACGCGTAACAAATTAGTAATTCTGGATAAATATTTACTCATAAAGTTGGCAAATACCATTATCTAGGATTGTCATTGAGTATTTTATCCATATTGGCTTCGAAAAAAAGGCATAGAAATCAACTGATGTTTTCAGCGTTTATTTATCTACCACGCACTCTTAAGATTGTCGTCTACATATTGGTTGATTTTTTCAAGGCAGTATATACTACGGTTTAATGTAACTATGTAATTAACGAAGTTATGGTTAATAGACTTTTTAGTCGACAAAGTACTATTTCTTGCTTTTAAAAAATTAGCTATCACTAGAACCAGTGATTTTTGGTGAAAGGAATGATGCAACAACTAGTTTCAATGCCTTACGTGCACACCTGCAACAACTCTGGTTCGTGGTTACTGGCAGAATATAATAGGGCAGAGGCGTGGCTAATTTGACTGTACCAACCAAAATATTGTTACCGCGAAACCACACTTCAATGATTTTCAGTTAGGATCCCGAGACGCCGAATGTTAAATACCAGCCAATCACTTACCATGGGGCAAAGAAACAGATATGCACATAGGGCACTGAAGTCCATTATTGCAGAATTCTTTTCACCAGAAATCACTGGCTCTAGCTATCATGGAAAAATCCATATTCAATTAAACGATTTTTTATATCTGCTCTCGTTTAAGGTCAAAAAATAATTATCGCAGAAAACAGTAGAAACTAAAGAGAATTGCCTTAAGGCGGCCGCCTGACTGGTGCTCGAACTGCGTGCAGCCGTGTTCGGAGTTACCGTAAACCGGGGTTACTTTTACCACTCTAAATATTAGTGTTTTTTTTATTTGTTTTCTGGTAAATAAACAGATATCCTGAGCCGAGTATTTTAAAAAATATATATGTTTTATCCTTATAGGTAATGTATGAAACTTTCGCCCTTAAACGAAATAAAATCCAAATTTTGAATGGTCAAAGTTACCCCACAAAGTCAAAGTAAACCCGGTTTACGGTAGGGCCTACATTTTTTCTCAGAGGCCGGGGCTTATTCTCGAGTTTTCAGTCGCATACGAGTTGTAAGCCGAGTGGTGTTTTTAGGACATGGAGAAACTTTTCGTTTGTAACCACGGTCGTAGAAGAACAGGTCTGGACACTCGCCTGGATATTTGACCCCCTTGTTGTTTGGCTGTAGTTCACCAAGTTACCGATAATATTGTGTTTTATTGGCGCTGATGTTACGGCGGTCGGACTAAACTCCGCCCACTTCCTTTCCGCTAAGATAAACAATTTATCAAAACGTATTTTTTATCAATTTATGAAATGCTTTCTTCGCTCACAAATTTAAGAAAAGGCTCCAGCAATCTTTATTTACTTTATAAATTTAACAATGGAAAAAAGTGGACAGCGTTTGGTCCGACCGCCTGGAAAACAGCGCCAAAAAGTACGACATTCTCGGTAACTTGACGAACTACAGCCAAACAACAAGGGGGTCAAGCAAAATACATTGTTAGATTGGTGAGTGTCCAGACCTGTTCTTCTACGACCGTGCTTGTAACGTAAAATACAGAGAAACTGAATAATAAAACAATCTCCATGTCCTGAAAAAGGTCACTAGGTTTTTAAATCACATGCGACTGAAAACTGTATCATAGACTCTCCCAGCTAACGTAGTGTACACCCATAATGTTTATCTACGAAAAGAAAACACACTTTATACAACATGTATATACGACTTTTAAGATATTACGTACATTGGAAGCATTATTTTTAAGGTCCCTTAAACTTAGTTAATATCGGCTTATTCAAATGGTTGTTTCACATGATATAATGCACTGTATTCATTTGAAATTGAGGTCTACAATTTCACTTGGCTTTCCTATAGTGACGGATTAAATATATTGATAAGGTCACTCCTTAAAGTCTCGCAGTGTAACCGTTATGGCGGGAACACTGCGCGCTAGTTTAAGTCCTTGGCCGTAATGGCGATTTCACAATACCTGCGCAGGCCGGCGTCGCTCGTAATGCTTAACCGATTTTCGCTCCACACACACACACAGACATAGGCCAACACACACGCGCGCACACACACACACATTCACCAGATAACCGTCTTAAACTTTTTTTTTTAATTTCATAGTCTAGCAGAAAATAAAGTGTTAGTTTCCTAACACATGCGTAGATCAAGTGTCTTAGAAACTTGAAGATTTCTGCATAAAGTTATTATCACTACACCTACCAAATAATATCACACTCGTGAAGGGAAAGTTAAATTTACAGTACAACTAATAAAATTGTATGGTAAATACTGCAAAAGGTTACGTATCAGCAGAATTGTATGTGACAAATTTATGATACGCATTATTCGCAGGTTGAAATTTACATTTAAATTTTTTTCACACTTTTAAAGTATAATTAGTTCAGTAACTGAAACAATAAGTAGAATCGCATATGTTTACATCGCAAACGATGTCTTGGGGTTTCTATTTTTAGATAAATTTAAAGTCTTTAAATCTATTTTTACGATACTGCCCATTTAATTGACCTCACTGAAAAATTTTACATTCATTCCATATACGTAGTCATTGGTTTAATTCGCCTTTTTAGTAGTGAATAAAAAAAGAAAAATTACTTGAATGTATCACCGCAAATTTATTGTCTTACAATCAGATCGCTCATTCCAACTTTATTTATGTCTTCACTGCTGTCGGAAAGTCGTAAAATGAATATTAAAAAAACACGAATTTACGTCACGACAAAATCTTCTACTAACATGTCTGTATCATAGACATTATCTTCCTTGACGTAGTATGCATAGTCCAAATGGTACATTAAAAATATTTCAGTGAATATATTTAAATGCAATTCTGTAAAACTGTTTAGCAGCAAGAAAATAAAAACTATCATTAATAGTTTTTACTTTAGATATTATATATCGCTAGAGCCCCGGAAATTTCGCGGATTAAACTGAGGAGAGGTTGGATTTCTAAGTCATGTACATATTGGAAACTATTTCGATTGGGTCATTGTTTATTAAACATGACCTTGCGGACTCCGAACCAATGGCGGACATGAGTAAAAACGCTCACGGACTCCTGCGCTACATCGTCAAATGTTCAAATGCTCACTCACTGGAGCAGCAGCCAATGAACAAATATAGCTGAGGACAATGCACACAGGACTGTGGAGTCTAGCCTGCTGGGCGTTGAACCCGTGAAATATCCAGGCCTCTATATATCGCAGAAATATTTTGTACCAATATACTAATGCAAACACTGTAGTTTCTTGCAACATGTATGATTGGGTGATACACGTCTAGAACTCCGCAAGTGTTTGCAGACCAATAACAGGCACTAAATATTACCATTAGAGAAACTCTTATTGGCTCAGTCATATAGGGTAACAGCCCGACGTACAGGGAAAAGCCAGTGGGCGTTTGATAAGCTGAATGTACGTTGAAACCTTGCAAACAATCAATAGAGCCACGATTTTATGGCGAAAAGATTTTTGCAACATTTGGTTTCGATGAGTCATGTGCACACCCTCAGCTCTGCTACATCGTCTGTGGTTGGATAATTTTGCTCTCACTAGCCTTGGCAAATTATAGACGTACAGACTCACAATAATCTTATTCTGATTGGTGCAGTCAAATGAGAAACGTGTCTGAACATAGACACGCTGCCAATAACCTTGAAACAGAACTGCCGATGTGCACGTGAGACACTGAAACAAAGTGGGGCAAAAATCTTTTCGCGACAAAATCGTGGCCCTAACAATCTAGTTTTCTCGCAGTAAACCATCATCCCTACTAATATTGTTTAACTTACTGGCATTACTCTTGATGACTGTTTCTTTTAAAACAAAAATACTATACCTCATGGATGTGGCATAATGAAACGTAAACATAAAGTTTAAATATAAATGCTAGCCTCATACTTATCATATTATTACTTATTTACCCTCTCCTACATGTGCCCACACAGAACGGATATATTCTTATATTAGAGGAAATAAATGCAATTAACCGAGCATGGCGGAGCCTCATACTCAGGACATGAGAATCCGGGTTCGATACTCGGCTCCGGCCCCCAGATTTTGGTTTTACAGTATTTTCATAAATTACTCCTGACGAACACTGTGATGGTTTCTTAATACAGACGCTAGCCAACTCCTACATCTATTCCCATGTGTACCTGTACTGCACCAAGGCCTTGTGTGTTCGAGGACACGTAAACGTAACTATTGAAATTAAAATATATAGGCCTGTATATAAATAAATCACGATGATCTGTTTATGTCCTAGGAAGCTAAAAGCTTTCAGATCGCTTCCGATTTTAGCATATCGAAAACGAGGGTGATGTTGCCGTTAGTCGACTGGTTTTAAGTGGTTTATCCTGTTTTCCCCGATCACCCCCTCCCCTTTTCACTCCACAGTTACTCCAAGCTTATCTCATAATAGCCAGACAAGCCCATTCGAGCTAAATGTATGGGCGTACCAAGTACCTCACAGATTTCCTGGGATCAGGACAGATAATTCACAATCTGCAAACTTCGTCTTCTTAGGCTGTAGAGCCATGACACATAATATTTATTTATATAGAAGTGAAATAGCCGGTAGGCCAATGAATAGAGCCACGATTTTATGGCGAAAAGATTTTTGCAACATTTGGTTTCTATGAGTCATGTGCACACCTGCAGCTCTGCTACATCGTCTGTGGTTGGATGATTTTACCTTCACTGGCCTTGGCAAATTATAGACGTACAGACTCACAATAATCTTATTATGACTGGTGCAGTCAAATGAGAAACGTGTCTGAACACAGACGCGCTGCCAATAACCTTGAAACAGAGTTACCGATGTGCACGTGAGACACTGAAACAAAGTGGGGCAAATATCTTTTCGCGACAAAATCGTGGCCCTACCAATGAACTCAGGCACACACGCCAGCAAAATTGCTTCTATGGCCGGCGGAAACACCTACTGCCAATCAGCGTGAGGCAGCTGTTCTGATAATCGGCAGCCAGGCCAATAGGAAACCTGCCGTAATTTGCAGGAGCCTAGCAAGACACGGGGCTGGCATCAACAGCCTCGGGCAGCCAATAAGCGGCGAAGTTCGCCAATATCAAACAAGCTGCCACGTCATTTCACGTGTGTATTACTATTTAGTCTGTGCCCATGAATAGAGAAACGGGTATTTCTCGTATTAATCTGGCAGCAGCCCAGACTTCTCAGTACTATACACGCACTGGACACAGTCGAATATTCATTTGATTCAAACAACACGAGTTCTTTCCTTATTTATAGAGATGATGGTTAGAGATGATGGTTTATCGCGGGAAAAGTTGACTGTTTGATGGATTTCAATACACGTCCAGCTTACCAGAAGATTACTGACTTTAGCTTGTACGTGGAGCTGTTGTCCTATTTGACTGAGCCAATAAGAATCCTGATATTGTAATATTGGATGCCTGGTATTGGTCTGTAGACAGCTACGTTGTGTCAGTGTTTTCAAGGCTATCGTGACACAAAACATTTTCGCGATATACCATCATCTCTAATGATGGTATATCCCGAAAATGTTTTGTGTCAACATACCCTTGAAAACACTGTAATTTCTTGCGACATGTATGAATGGGTGGTATACATCTGACAACGTAGCTCTCTGCAGACCTATAGCAGTCACCAAATATTACAATAGCTGGATTCTTATTGGCTCTGTCAAACAGGATAATAGCTCCAAGTATACGCGAAAGCCAGTAATCTTTTGATAAGCTGAACGTACGTTGAAACCCAGCAAACAGTCAATTTTTCCCGCGATAAATCATCTCTACTTATTTATTACAGGCTTGCAGTCGTCAAATGTGTATCAAAACTACTGTTTTCCAAACACGGTAATGTCAGTGAAGTATACCTCCTTGACGTTCAACATGACCTACAATAAGCGAAATAATTGTGCCTCTAGCCATGAGTAGAGACATGCAAAATTTGCGTTATTTTCTGACAGCTGACTAGACTCCAAGCGACTATAGGCTTGTTCGACGTCTCCCGCTGGCCGATATTGTCGTGACTTGACGGGGACAATACTTACACGTTGAGAGACCAATCTCTGTAAAGACGTAATACACGTAAATGACACGTCATAAAATGTTGTAGCCAGTTGAAGCGCAGATTATGCTCTGTTATGTATAGGAAAGTGAAATTGATTCTGCTACCAAATGATAACGTGAATTTTGCATGTCTCTAGCCATGAGTAAAGACATGCAAAGTTAGCGTTATTATTTGGGAACATACTAGTTTTCATTGACCTGTACAGCACTGAACACAATTTGCGACGTCACTAGCCACCGACCCTTCTTTGAAGTCATTTACGTATTTGACTGATTTGCATGCGACTCGTTGAGACCGGAAAAATTCGCGGGTACACTGACCTGAAGGCTAGCCTTCTGGAATATCTGTTTACTGATGCAGGCAACATCTGCTCATTGGCTCCTCGCTGACATAGTAATACCACTTAGTTGGACGTGAATTTAGTGTCTGAATAATTACTGGCTGAGATCCTTCCATGAGATGACAAATAGGAAGCCACAATCGCGACAGCAAGGCAAACTTACTGTTTGAATTCTAGTTAACGCTCAAAAGAAACTCTTCAGGTCTCTAGCCATTGGTCTCCTACAGAAAATATTTTGAATATTAGCCAAATGTTTTCCGCTACATGCCACAATAGTGTATGCAAATTGAAGACGTCGAGCAAGTGAAAAACCGCTTGCAGCCTCGTCTACAGCCAATAAATAATGCGAAGTTATATGCGAGTCACTAGCCACGAGTCTTCCGAGTCGTTAGTATTTGAATCAACGACTTGTTCACCTACAAGTCTGACACTTCTTTGACTGTGTTGATAGCATCTTCAGCTACATAAGAGACGTATTCGGACGTGACAGCGACATGCTCCCTCGTAATTGCGACGTGTTCGACTGTGGCAGCGACTTCTTCGGCTATGTTAGTGACTTTAAGCATGAAGAATTTTTGAGGTTCGGGTACGATAATTTATTTGTATTTAATAAAATGAATAATATAGTGGGCTGCTATGTCTAATGAAAGAGCAGAGTAAATAATTTTCATGAAATGTTTATAGTCTTTAACGGAAATTTGAAAAAATCTGAACGAAATGCGTAAAACTTTGAACATGTTTTATCTCAAAGACACTCGAGGTCGCGTTTATCAGAATTTAAAACAGTGAAGTGAGAGAGAGATATAGAAAGAGATTTTGGTCAGCGCTTAACGTCTACGTATTGAGCGTTGGTGAGGTGTGACATTATGTGAGAATGGAGCGGCGCCGAGAAAACCCACCGAGCAATGGCATCGTCCGGCACGATTAACACACGCGAAAATCCAGGAACCTACCCCAAAGGAATGGTCTGACCAGAAGGTAACAAAGAAAGAAAATGAAGTACGCGTTTATGAAACTTGCTATGAACTCTTTATTTCGAACGTTAACGCACATTATAATGGCACGTGAGAATGTCTCAGGAGCTTATTTAAACACCAACAAATAATCCCGAGTGAAATAATCTCCCCAAATTTATTGACTAGTAACGTCGTTAAGTACCATAAATATACGTGGACATGCAATTGGCTGTTAGATTTGGCTTTAGACAAACATTATTACACTTGTTCACACAGGATACACCTGGTGTACCGACAATTACTGGTTACAATACTGTGCCGAAGTGCATAGTCATATGTATGTGCATCAACCATGCTTATGATACGTGTCAATTGCTTCAGATTTTCGTGTCAAATTGCGTTTTAGATATTGTTGTGAAATGTTATATTTAAGTCCTTTTTACGCATAATTTAAAGCGGTTGGGTTGCTGTAGTCAGAGGTTGGTACTTTTTACTGAAACTATAGTTAAGTGGTTAAGTTAAGGGTGAGGGTTACTGTTAAATGAAATATTTTAATCTAATTACGGTGCATTTACTTTATATAGTTTAGATTACAGAATACTATAAGGCTATACTACATAATTTAGATAGGAGGGGAGCGGCTGTTTATTTAGTTAAGTTATGTTTACACTCTACTCTATGATGGGTGACCCTTCGGTCACCTTAGACCTCACCGTTAGCATGATGCCGGAGGTTGATGATGCATGTGCCCGGCTATCGACGGACTGCGGCACGTCGTAGGTCTCGACCCAGGACCATCCTGGCGATTCGGTGACGACTGGAAGGCTTGAAGGAGACAGACCCCGTTTCACCCGATACATTGCATTATATTGTCACACTTCAGTGCAGGTGGGGAGGATCGCTGAGGTCCTTGTCTTGTACAACCCTTGACCTGATTGCACTGCCGTCGTCGCTAGCCCGTCCTCCAGGCGAGGCTCTTGATAATCGTAACAATATGGTAGTTTATGCAGCACATGATGAATATTGCAAGACACGAAAAACTCGACATTTTTGTTAAAGAAGAATGTTACCCCAACGTGTTTCTTATGTAGTTCTGCTTCATGTGGTCAGTGATTGGCTGTTTTTAACTCGCAGCGTCTTGAGGTTCTACCCACAAATAACGGACATGTGGTATCGCAGAGACCTTATTTTCATTGGCACAGTCAAATGAGCGAAGCCCTCGGCACATTGGCACGCTGCCAATAAACGTGAAGCAGAGCGGCAGTATTCTTTCAGAAAAAAAAAATCAATGAACAAAATGATAAATTCGTGTTTATTAGGGTTCGGTAGTTTTCGCGAAAAGATTTGTGCCCCACTTTGTTTCAGTGTCTTACGTGCACACCTGCACCTCAACTTCATGGCTATTAACACAGTGTTTTTGAGCAGAGTCGTTATTCATTTGACTGTGCCAATCAGTACATGGATAACTGTGGCACAGACTAAATAGTAATACATAGGGACCCTTGTTTTTCGCGAAAAGAATTTTGCCTCACTTTGTTTCAGTGCCTTACGCGCACATCTGCAGTTCTTCTTCGTGGTCAGTGATTGGATATTTTAGCTCTCACGAGCCTTGGGATTCTACCAGCAAATCACAGACGTGTGGTGTTGCAGGAACGTTATTGTAATTGTCTCAGTCATATGAGATACTGCTCTTCACACAGACATGCTGCCAATAACCATGAAGTAGAACTGCAGATATGCACGTAAGGCATTGAAACAATCTGGGGCAAAATTCTTTTCGCGAAAAACAGGGGTCCCTAGTAATACAGACGTGAAATGACGTGGCGGCTCGTTTGATATAGGCGAACTTGGCCGCTTATTGGCTGCCCGAGGCTGTAGACTCCAGCCCCGTGTCTGTTTGGCTCCTGCATGTTACTACAGGTTTCCTATTGGCCTGGCTGCCGACTAGCAGAGCAGCTGCCTCACGCTGATTGGCAGTAGGTGTTTCCGCCATGTT
>PNEQ01025510.1:0-14517 GCA_003012365.1 Medauroidea extradentata
AGAAAACTAAAGCCAAAATTATTAGGATATTACATCAACAATATCAATTTCAATTTTACTAGTGCAGCCTAATCATTCAAAATTTAAACAATACCTTTGTTTTCTTCAAATTTCGTGTTAGAAATGAACTGCTGTGCATTTGCAGCATTTAAATATGTTGTAACTCTAAGAGAGAGAGAGAGAGAGAGAGAGAGAGAGAATCAGTGAGAGAGTGTGTGGGGGGGAGGGCGCAAGCGTACGTGTGTGTGGACGTGCCCATTAGTGTGTGTGTGATCACTGCATGTTTGTGTTACATCAACTGCAACCCTACTTTCATTGCTGTAAATACAAATAGGCCTACGTATGTCAATTTTGTTTATACATGAGTCATAAAATTTTTAGAGTAAATTTTAAATAATTCTATATTCATGTTTACAATTTATTTTGTTTAATTAATTAAATCTTGTTTGGTTTCCATATTGAAAATTTATAAAATAAATAGCACACTCATAATTACGCTATATGCTGTAATACTGTTTCAACGCATGTTGTCCTCAATTGAGGACACATATTTAATATGTAATAAAAAACTAAATATTGTTCGCAAACAATGTTCAGACATTTTATGTAAACAAGAAGTACCATTACTTTGCATGAAAATAAACTTACCTTTCCTTATGAGCTTCATCCAATTTTTATAAACTCGTAAAGTCACTACACAATGGAGCTTCACTGTATACAGAAACGCGGGAACACGAAGCAGCCTTGAGCAAACGGAGCATGCTCTGCCATCTCCGTCGCGCCGCGCGAACTAGCATCTGTCCTCAAGCGAGGTTTCCATGCATTCATGTTCAACAAAAAGTCGATCTTAAAACCAGATATAAATTTTTTTTATCTGTCCCCAAATGATGCCGCAATGCATGAGAGGGTTAGTTCTAAACTTTCATTAGGTTAGTATAGTACAATAAAGAATACTTTTAAAAACCAAGGTACTCCGCGACTCACGCCGTCGCAGAACGTTGCGCGCGTATTCAGACCAGCCAATAGGGAGAAGGGTAACAGAGCCCACAGAACTAACGTCTGTAGCGACGGGGGTCAAATAACTCACTGAAAACTATAAAATAAAGTTAAACTCTCTTGGTGACGCGTCGCCATGCGGTCCGGGGCTGGCAGAGCTTTATGTTTCATTGGCCAATAAACTCTGTGTTTTGCAACGATCAAAATAAAAAAATCTCCTTGTGTTACCTCCTGGATTTTTGTGTGCTGTACATGTATAGACTGTTCACGATAACGTGAGCACTACTTAAATTATTTGTAATAATCTTTAATATTTTTGACCTGCAAACTTCCTTGGAACAAAAAACCAGTGTTAACATTCCATCAATCTCAAAACTTAACATATTTGGCCCAAATGAAATACACTTTTTGGATATTAAAATTGTTGTGGAGTGCTCAGTTTAAAGTGAACAGACTATACCATGATTTGGACTTGTTACGGGCATGAGAACGGCAGGAAAACATTTTTCCTGATGCATACAGAAGCTTTGTGTTCAGTCACCGTGAATTAGACGATGCATGTTACATTGTATACTCTTGTGACGTCTAGACCTCTATAGGTAGTACGCGGCAAAGTGAGCACTTCTGACAGCCATCTTGTCTAGAATAATGACTAAAACGCATTATTTATTGTGACCTTAAATAATGTTCGAGTACGGTATAATATATATACTTTGATTACTACTTAGGCTGCATTGTTTATTAGAAAGTGGCAGGAAACTAGAAATGAACTGAAAGTAAAAAGTAAGTATAGGCTTCAGAAGTGTTCACTTTATCGCGAACCACTTATACATAGCCAATGGCGCCACCTATGACGTAGCTTCAGCTCGGCCTATATAGCAGGCGTGCGCGTGGCGAGGCAATAAGCACCCTGCACTATACGTCAGTTTCCTGAGGCAGCAGGCGGAAGGGCGGCCTGGCCAACCACCCCGCCTCTTTGTCAGACGCTCGTAATCCAGGGTTAATTGGCTGGGGGTTGTTGGCCGGGCAGGTGGTGCGACCCCGCCGATACGTCACGGCGCCCCACCGTCTCATCCGTCACGAGTCGCTGACCCACGACGCCAAGACCCGGCAACGCGATACGACGGGGGGAAAGAAACGCCAATTAGGCGGTAAAAAACTGCGACGGCCACCCTCCTTGCGAGGGCTGCAACTCGATACGTGTGGTCGCTCACTCGATCCCTCGCCAGCAACCGTGACTCACCCGCCCTAACATTGCGATGCCTTCACTTCTCACAGTGTTACTTGCAGCGATCTAACACTACGTAGATCGCTAATTAAAAAAAAAAAAAAAAAAAAAAAAAAGAAAGAAACCTACTTAATGCATACCATTCTTATGGACGTCTTTGGCACATGAATTTGACGATCATCTAGGCAGTTTAATTTGACTTCAACCTACTTGTTTGGTTAGGTGTAGTCAATACTCCCTGCAAGCAATATTATAGTCCCAGTAACAAATGTATGGTTATTAAATCAGCTGGATTTTTTTCCTCTAGCCCCTCTTCTAAGAATACATTTGCAAATAAGAACGGCCATTTCACTCGGGACTGTAGCCACGATAATCTAACAACACACCCCTCACACCAACGACATTTTTCAACAGCCAAATCAAAAGCAAGGTCACCCTGACCTAGTTCCAACCTCAATTCCTCGACAAAAGTAGATCATGTTTCCACTTTCGTCATAAATTACCACGTTGTGGCATTAGAATATCAAATTAATCGAAGAACTCATTACGAATGGGTGTCCATAACGTCATGTTACTCCCTAGTATAGCAAGTGGTATATATATATATATATATATATATATATATATATATATATATATATATATGGTGTAAATGTGGATTTATGGTATCTTGAGTTGAAACATTACCTTAAACAGTCAGTGGATCCATTTGGACTCCATCCTTCTCATGACGGAAAATAATTTTGTACCATGTTCTATCATATATCTTCCGTATAGTTGTGGGGTGATACTAGAATAAGAGAGTCTCGCTGCTTTTTATAGGACAATCTTCACTGTTCTTCTGTTTTCGTAATAATTACTTTTTAAGCTTATACGAGAGAAGATATCACAAATTTGTTTGGCAGTTTTGTTTAAAATGGTTTTTGACGTGACATAATTTTTCCAAGACAAAAATAATGCGATTAAATTCTATTGTATTGTGGACATACGCCATTGCTCTTGTTGTATGTATGTCCACAATCCAATAAAATTTAATTGTAAACTCCCATTGCAACAAACATTTTAAAATCTAAAAAATAATACGGTTAGTTAGTCAAGTCAATTAACAAACATTATGTTAGTTGGTTTCATGATTAACTAGAAACATTGTATTTACTCTCTGATAAAAATAACAAGCACGGCGAAAACAATTATAAACAGAACTTTCGAACAGATTTGTGATATCTGCTCTCGTTTAGATTAAAATATAATATCTGTCTCGAAAAAAGTAGAAACAGATGCGCATAAATTAAGTTCATTCGTGGTTTCGTAACGCTGCTCTGCAAGACACTTTGTTACGAAACACCAAAGAGAATTATCCCATTTTGAAAAATCTGGGCTTCGAGGTGGCCATTTAGTGGAGCAGCCAGTACTGTTGAACCTCGAACGATCCAACAATCTTGAAAGATCTAGGTATCCCCTAACAGCGATTGCATATTGGGCCCCCTTGGGCTCCATAGTACTGGAACCACACTTCATTCAAAATACCAATTTATTTTAGTTGTGGCACAAACCACGTTCACATTTTGTCAATACAAGATGTATAGTTCACTGTCCCGCCAGTTGAACATGGTCCAAAAATGTAATGTCGACTGTGTAGCCCATATCTTGATATAATGCGGAGGATTGTATTATAATTTATCAGGATTATGTGGATTTTTCTTGGACCAGAAGACGACATTCCGTGATCGAAAGCTGCAATGGATTGCACACTATCACTGAAGATGACGGTTCCACATTTTGGGATTTGTCGAAAGTCTGAAACATCAACGCACATGCTACCCGCATGTGGGTTAAATCATTATCTGATAACTCTAAAACGAATACCGGGTGACATTCATAAAGGTGCAGGTCGTTCTTCATGTGTTTATGCAGCGTCGTTCGTGGAATTCCAAGCTCCGCTGATCATTTACGCAGCGACTTCTTTAGTGACCCGATTACAAATTCCTCGACCACCTGATACGGTTGCACTCTGGTTGATGGTCTTCCCGTTTGTGGTTTAGCTTGTATGTTGCCTGTATCGAAGAGTTTGTGTTCCCAGTACAGAATAGTATGTTTTGGATGGCAACGCTTTATGGAATCGTTAGAAATCGGTGCACACTTCACGGAATGTATTTCTAGTTTAAGGACGTCTGTGTACTCAGGACTCTTGCAACAGCCCTCTTTCCAAGGGTGAAGTTGCTGGTACCACACCTAGTTTCAGTTCCTCATCTGCAAAATAACACAATACGTACCATAAATATCACAAATTCACCTATACACCATACATACATTACTTGCATTTATTAATAGGGAGGGGTAACCGGACATTGTGGACACTCTGGTTGGTTACCATAGCCTGTAACCCAATCAAAGTTATTGTGTATCGTATTGGAATAAAAATAAAGATGGACAGTTTTCATAAAAAAATTAGTAAAATACAGAATTACTCTAAGTAGTATTTTCTCGTGTCAGTTTAAACATCAAATCGTCATAAATACATACAACCTTTTGTTTACTCCACATTCGATTGTATGCAGATAATGTACGTACAGTAAGAGACGTGCCAGTACATATTTCGTTGACAGCCAAGAACACAAAACATTCGACGGTTGTAAACTTTTGAGGTATTCTAAAAATTGAATTTTTATTTGGTTTAGAAAGTACTTGTATAGGCAAGCTGTGCCATACTGTCGAAACGAGTTTGTACACTCTGTTACCAATACAGCCTTCGTGCTGCTTTTGCTTTTGCCAACACTAACCGAGCGAGGTGGTGCAACAGTAACGCGTTGTTCTTGCGTTCGGGAGGACCCGGGTTCAATCCTCGGCTCTGGCTAGCCTGACTTCCGATTTCCATGGTTTCCTGAAATCGGTCCAGTGAATGCTGCCGAATTCTGGGATGGTTCCGTAGTAAAGGCTACGGTAGACTCCTCTCCCAACTCCTGTCGTTGTACTAAGTTGTGTATCACTGTCTCTAATGACCTGTCGATGAGGTGTAAAGCCCACTTACTTATCTTCCCTTCTTCCTACGCATTCAGTTTTAACTACTGATGCATTTAAACTAATGTCTGATGTAAGTGAGTACATTTTGCATCCTTTGCTGTTTTTTTTTTTACGAAATACACTGCACCACGATAGTTCAAACAATATTCACATTGGGAATGAATAAAGGGTGAGTGAGAAGGAGAGGGTTGGAGGATGTTGAATTATCACCTTTCCTCCGCGGGCCCAACGTTACTTGTATCTTCTTCGCTTACAATATGGCCGGTTTCACTTCTCGTATCCTTTTCAATATCTAGTTATTCAATATTTGCCACATAACCAACGAAAAGGAACGGGAACATAGCACCAGTATTAACAACTCTACAGTCGCCCGTAATTGCTCTCGTTACAATTTAAAAGTGGAGATAGAGGGCAATTTAAACCTGAGAAAAAATGAAACATCCTTCTTAGATATAAGCGAATGAAAAGGAACTGTCATAACAAATTTACAAATATTTTTTGTTCATTTCCGTTTTTCGGTTCTTTTTAATTTCAACCCTCACTTAACAAATAAGTCTTGACTTTTTTTCATTCTGCAATGACATCGCAGCAGTGAAATGCAAATCTGGTTAAGGTTGATTCTACCACAGATTTGAAAGAATACGTATTTTCTTATGTAATAGTTTGGTTTAGGGGAAAATTCTTCCGCTATTTGCTTTATAATCGCAAACGGATCTTATAAAATACGGAACCACAGAAATATTAAATTTAACTAACTAGGCTTGCTAAAGAGAGAAATCATTGAATTTAATTCTAAAGTGACAAACAAACCAATTTTGACTTTTAAACTACATTCTTCATGTAACTTTAAACTCACGAAAGCTACGTGATTGGTTAGTTTACACTCCTTGCCAATGCCAGTGCATCAAGCGACATAAATTGTCTCTAGCCAAACTTTTAACATTGATCTTTCTAACCTGTAGTAGAATTGACCTTAGTCTAGTGCACCGTGACCTTTTCTTACGTAACACTGACACCTAGAGAGAGAGGTAGTGGACAGGACTGCTCGTGTTACCAGTGGACCGGTACAGGGGCAAGGTAGATACACCGTCACCTGACGCCGCGCTATAATATCGGTCGCAGCGCGACACTCGACCACCGTCCTCCTCCGTGCGGGATGCTGTCGACTCAGGACCGTGGTAACGCTCGCATCTGGGACGATACCGTAGGTCGGCGAGTTTTCTCGGCGTTCTCCCACTTTCCTCGCCCTTCGCTCCTGCGTAAAGTGGTTTACATAATTAAAAAATTTAAACTATGAGACATATGAAGTAGGACCTAGAAAATTGTCTTCCATCGCATTGGTTTAATCCGAATAATACATAGTCTGTTTGCAAGTTCGGCAATGGTTGTTGTATGTTTAACTAATCACATTAAAGGCCGGAATCCCCATGTTGCCACTCATAAATCATCCGATAACCACCATCTTGTTTTAACCTACAAATTACTTACAAGAAAGACTATTTTTAAGAGAAACTAATGTAATGTGCCACGTAATTCGAGTTTTTAATTGTAAGCATTAGCGGAGCATCACTTGTATGTCTCGCAATTATTATTTCCTTAATAATTTACTAAATGTTTTCAACCGTAACCTTGGTTATAACCAATACAGCAAAAAAAAAAAAAAAAAAAAAAACAGAATATTTAAAGTCTGTTCCTATTAGCTAAACATAAGTAAACCTCGCTATTATGTGTACTCACTTTTTGCGACTCTACTGCTTACTTTTTAAGTCTACTTCTTAATGCTTAAGTTTTTAATTGTGTAAATCGCATTCACTCAATCATCACCACAGGCGAAAGCCTCGCCGACAAAAATCTCTTCGCCTTGTTACCACGCTTCGCAGAAAACAAATGCCATCAAAATTTGCTAGTTACACTGCCATGAAAATAGTGAATACTAACTGACCTACTTGAACACAATTATTCGCTGTGAGCTTACATCCCATGAGTTATGCAACAAAACATTAAAAAAAAACCACAACATAATATTTTGGATTTAAAAAAAATCACAAGTACAGGAAAAAGTTGAAAAATCCAGCAATTTTTTTTTAATACCAAAAGAGTTCGCAGGACTATTACCAGCGTTTTATTTCGTAACCCATAGTATGTTAGTTCACAGTGAATTATTTTACTTACGTAAGTCAATTGGTTTTCACTACTTGCATGGCAGCAGAACATGCAAATTTTTACTTTGACGCACCGTTATGAGAAAACTACGCCAGCTAAAATTGTTTCGTAAGAGAAAACTGCACTCACAAGTACAGTTTACAAAACTGATACAATTTCAAATGAATATAAAATTATGACTATCGCACTTGAACACCCGTAAGGCGGCCGCCTGGATGGCGCTCAAACTGCGTGCAGCGTGTTTAGAATTACGTTCTTCTCAGAGACCAGTAAACGTACGTTCCCAATACTTGTCTACTAAAAGAAAACACACTTCTGACTACTTGTGAATGTGACTTTCAAGACGGTTTGTCTGAGCGTGTTCGGACAAGTAGGCCTACACCATTTTTGTTCCTTATGTTATTCCGGTTCTTTATTCACTAGGATGGGCTGCTACAGGCATACATGTACAGAAATACATGCATAATAACATAGGCAACCCCATGTTAACACAGAATTAATATATTTATTTTATTTCGTCATTCGTTTTCTTGGCGAAGTTAAGGCTAAAACTAAAATGTCTTCTCTTACATTTGATAGTGTCATCATGCATCCGAATCGAATCCTGAAGGTTAGCGTTCCATTTGTAGTGGTTGTTGAATTATCGTCACATAACTTTTTCTTTAACACAACTTTCACGTTAGTATTACGCCCATACTAATGACAATAGAGGCGTGGTTCCCATACTCATTATTCTTGATTTAGGTCTGGCTACCTGTACCCGCGAGCATTTCCGCGATTTACTTTCCACGCTGTGCGTGTGCGTGTGTGTAGGCCTATATGGATGAAAGAATGTTTGGGAGGGTATTTGAAGAAGGGGAAGTTCGGAGGAGTTGCTTTTGCAGCGTTCGGAAAGCAGATCAATGCGATGATGTCTTCGGTTCTGGTTCTCTATATTCAGATTTCCAGTTTAAAGATCCTCGTCGCTGTGGGAGAACAAATATTCACTTAAGTGGTAACTTCATAGAGAGCCATAATGTAAGACTGCTAAGTTCTTTCTGACCTCGTGATAATAATAACAAAAATAACAAAATCGTCTTTATTAGGCGCAGTTAAGGCATATTTGCATTCTCTTTCACTGGACCCATACAAGTGTTGTGTACACATATTATTAAATACATATAACACTTATTCTAGAGATAAAAATTTAAAGAACAGTAGTAATAAACTATCCTACCTATACTAACAACAATAGCCTTCATGTTTACAAGAGAAAGCCACGCTGATCAGGCACTTGAAAACTTTGTATAGTTTTAATTTTTAAAGCATACTAATAAGAATACGATTAACGCAAAGTCCAGTCATACGTATATTCATACAAGTAGTCATTCAAGATATCAACTCTGGAGGTCGTGGTTGCGCAGTAACAAGCACTGTAACTGCCTCTTGAATTGATTGATGGAGACATTACTACTTTTATTTATTAAATTATAGTCCTCGCCACGAATGTTCTGACTCAACTCATTCCAGAGACTTGCAGCTGAGACACTAAAGGAGGTAGAAAAGTGATTAGTTTTATGGGACTGTATTAATAATTTACTATCCGTTTTTGAACGAGTGCTTATTTCACGTGAGAAAAAGAGGATATTTAAGCGATTAAGTAGGTAACCAGAAAGTTGTCGTGCAGCACTTTATTTAAAAGCAACAAACAGTGAAATTTTCTTCTTCCTGGCAAATTCAACCATTGTAGTGTATTGTACCACTCACTGAGATGATCTAGGATTTAATATTAAAAACAAAATGGACACACATGTTCTCCAAATCTCTGTAGGTGCATGTTAAGAAGTTCAGCAATGTCACTATACACAACATCGCAATAATCAATCAATGGAAGTATAATAAGAGTGTGAACAAGTAGCAATATAATACGTTCAGGAAAGAGATTTTTAAAGCGTTTTAGAGAGTGCAATGTTTTGTAGCTTTTGTTACAAACATAAGTTGTGTGCGCGGCCCAGGATAAAGATTCATCCATCGTAAGACTTAGATTTTTTAACACTACCAGAAAATTTTATGATTATACCACTGAGTACCATACTAGGTAAAGGTAGTTTCTTTAACAGCTCCAATTAAAGAGGATGACCCAGTTATTATACCTTGAGTTTTCTTGTGGGTTTATTTTTATACTGTTCGGTATATATATATATATATATATATATATATATATATATATATATATATATATATATATATATATACTGTTTTTATACTAACCGCTTCAAGACAGAAATTAATTTTGCTTAAAGTTGATGCAATTACGTTCTGAGAAGGCAATATGTAGAATGCAGATCATCGGCATACATATGATATTTCACATGTGAAAAACATTTTGGTAGATCATTTATAAATAACGAGAACGATAGGGGACCTATAATAGAACCTTGAGGCACACCTCTGACAACAGAGCATCATCGATATTTTACCCTATTAATGACAACACACTCATACCTATAACTTAAATATGATTTAACCCATTCACATAGACTTTGCGAAAATTTGAACAGAAATCTTAGTTTTACAATAAGCACGCATGGTCAACTGTGTTGAATGCCTTACTAAAATATATTAATGACATTATTATTAGCTACCTGGAATCCGTAACACGCCTAACGTCCTCACTGACGGACACTGAGGCTGATATTTGATATTTAGAACACACCCCACCCACCGTAAAAATATTATAACACTCCACAAAAAACTAGTTGTCCAAGAGTTGTCCATGCATTTGATGTGGGGGAGGGGAGGTTATGTCAGTTGTAACGGAGGCAATACAGAAATGCTTACATGGCACACATTTAAATGCACAGATAAGAAAATAAATATGGAACTTACTGACTAGTATAAATGAATAATCTTTGTCTGCTTGACACATCAAGTCACAGCACTCCGTGAAATGTAGAGCGTGGATTCCTCACGGTGTGTTGGCAATAGCTAAGAAAATAATTTTTCTGAAGTGGATCTCTACAGGAATACAAATAAATGTCTTTTTTTTATCTGTCCTTACGGGGTGAAAAGAGGAGAAATATGTTCAGTTCATTAAAATATAAAATTTACTCTGGTGCAACCTCATCTCTCGTCAGAATAGCTAGGCCTATGCTATGCAGCACTGTTGTAGCAACAATGATTGCCAGTGGTTTACGTATGTCTGTTCTTATTCCAGTTGACAAACCACGAATATGCCTTTTCCAAGTTCCAAATGTTCTTTCTGTAAAGTTCCTTGTCCTGACACGTGTAAGTTAAATTATATATGTTTACAGGATGTTAAAATTGTGATAAAAAGGAAGCAAAGCATCGTGGAACATTAATGATTTGTTTCTTAACTCTGCCACTGCATGAAAAGCTTTATTTTTTACACCAGAAATGTCTTTCGCAACTAATTGGAAGGACCCCGTAGCATTTAACCACACTGCAACTAGTATTTGCTTCATACAGTAAGTAATCAATATTGTTTTCCTCAACATTACGTTAATCTAGGTGCAACAGATGTCGATTAGCAGCCAAGCTTTAAACTAATGTTAAGATGTTTAACAGTCCATCTCTAAGCTGTTAAATTTAACGGAGCATTTAACAAATGTTAGGCCTAACAGAGCTTGGTCAAACACTTCACATGTTAAATCTTCTGTTAATTCTCTTTAACAAAT
The DNA here is from genome assembly GCA_003012365.1 of Medauroidea extradentata. NCBI lineage: Eukaryota > Metazoa > Arthropoda > Insecta > Phasmatodea > Phasmatidae > Medauroidea > Medauroidea extradentata. The sequence goes on from PNEQ01025510.1 coordinate 11,086, forward strand.
GTTTAACAGAGGTTGGTGAAACCGGACCTAAGTATTACAAAATTTGTTTGCACGTCTTACAAGAAGCTGCACGTTACTTTAACAATGCGTTACTTGATACAAATTGTTTGAGTTAGAGATTTTGGGTTATAAAACGATACTGACAGGAGTTCTTTACTGCAACTGTTTAAGTGAAAGATGGCAGAAGTTGACTGCAAGCTATACACAAATTCTAACCTGATTAACTTACATTACTGTACTATTAACAACTCAAACGATCGCAAATAAGCAACTATAGATCAAATAATTTAAAAATAATAAAGGAAGCCTTTGCTCCAGATAGATTCGATCTAGCAATGAATGATGTTATCTGGAAAACAAAAGTGATAATGGTAGAAAAACTCCGACTTAGAATCTAATGTCTTAAAATTAAAAATGAATATAGGCCAACTAGTTATTTTCCTTCAAGTAAGTTTATACTTTTTCGGCTCTTATTAACATGAATAAAAATAATAAACATGAAGTATAGATTAAACCGTAGTATATGTTAACATCTGTGGTCAGATTAAATATTGTTCTGTTAATATTGCTAATATTATGGTATTTCGAAACTATGCATACTTTACTCCTGTACAAGATGCTGTACATCAGTAGCATGAGACGAATTTAAACCACAGAATCCGTAGCAATTTACTCGCCTTGCTGCTAAAGCTCAGATACTAACGTTACGTCTGCAATTTGAAAGCGCGGACGCCGACGGCCAGGTTAATTAATGAGAACAAAACTATATAATAAATAATAACACATGTTAACCTAACCTAATTTTGCAGGAAAGTGAAAAAGGTGATATGTTGTGATACTAAATAAAATTTAAAATGCCAGGTTTATTACCGTACGTAGGTAATTTTAACTTTCAAATCATGGTTGTTGCTATGTGTTAAGTTAATACAAAATTTAATTTGTTGATAAATAAAAATTGCCGTGTCTAGTTATGAATGGATATTATGTTTACGTTTGGCTTTAAAGGTTAGTAAACTTGTCAGAGGCAACATTTTGTGACTAAGTCATCCAGTAGAAATCAGCTGTTGTGCCTTAAATTTGATTACAAAATTACAGTATGATAGACATGTCTGGTTTTGAATAAAAACACAAACTTTGGCGTGATTCATAAATGGAAGATGTAATGTTATAATCAAATCTTATTATAAATTCACGCGTAATTCACCAGACTTGTATAGAAAATATTTTTAATAATTATTTTTGGATTTTTGTGGACATGTACGGTTTTCTAAGTTTTGTTCGACCCACAACGCGATTGTCTGGAAAGTTGATCATAAGCCTGCTGTAACCACGAGGTCCTGCCGTGTGTAACGTCGAGACACGGCGTGTCACTATGTCCCCTCCACAAAGAGAGCAGTCTCGGGGTACAGCTCTATGGGGCGTAGCACACAGACGAATATGTCTGGTTGGGGCGCGGTGATGTCCCCCGGATCACTTGCCCCTTGAGAAGCTGCCTCAGAAAGCGACCCTGTGCAACGACGGATCTCCGCGTGTCGGATTACACGAGAGCAGTATTGGGTGCGATCGAAGGACAGGATGATGTTGGGTGGATGAGGGAGGGGGGAGAGGATTATCCTTCCAGGTGACACCCATTCACCTCACAAACTCAATTAACAAGCCCGGATCAGCAACAACAAACGGATCTTTTTTCAGTCCGCCCCAACTTTAAATTCAAAGGCTTGCCCGCTACTGTGCGCCCAGCGCTTCCTGCGAGTTATGACCGCGATATTGTGCGTGTTGTCAAACAGTTGGAACTGGCGAGCTCAACCCTCCCCTGCCGTACCCTTCCCCCGGGACCGACATCAATATCCCGGTTGTATTACAATGGGAGCGCCCCGTCATATCGTGCTCTCTGCCATCTGGTAACGATTCCCTTGTAAACTTCACTGGAGGTAGGATCGTAATATAGGCGACCACTCTCCCACACACTTTCACTATTGCTGCTTCTACAGGGTTTACGAAAACTACCCTGCTAGAGTTAGCCAGGTTAAGGTTAATTCTACTACAGATTAGAAAGATCAATGTTTAAAGTTTTGCACAAAGGAAATTTCTGCCGCTTGAGCGCTGGTATCGGTAATGGTTGCAAGCTGACCAATCACAGAGCTTTCCTGCATTTTAAGTTACATAATGTTGATAATTTAAAAGGCGAAATTGGTTTATTTTCACTTTAAAATTAAGTTCATTGACTTCTGTCATTTCAAGCCTATTTAAAGTTAGTTTTACTACAGATTCATATTTTTTTTCAGTCCCTTAGCGATAGCAGCGAAACTAGCGGCAGAAATTTTCCCTGTGCTAAACTCTCACATAAGAAAACCCGTTTTCTTTCTCACTTGTAGTAAAATTGACTTTAGCCATGTCACGTGATACAATGCTTGATCATCCAAATGTTAGCCAGGTTCCTTTCGAACGCATTCATGTAATTAGCTCCGTTCACTTTTTTACGCAACTAATTTTCACTCGAATCAGTATCTAAACGACTTTATAATGTCTTTGAAAGATTCTAGCAATGGGGGTAATGATTTAGTGATATATTGTGAATACATGCGCCATTGCAGCGCCATGTCGTCTCAGAAAAAACCATAAAGAACTTTGCTAATAACGAAACCTGAAAAATCGAGAAATTGTGTCAAATCGGAGAAAATACAAAATGAGCCATTTCCTGAGTATTCTTACCTCCATTATTATGAATGGTGACAATTTTAATGAATATTTGAACAACTTTAATTAACATGTTGCTAGACAAGCTGGGTGTTGGACCACGCAGACGTGTTCACTGCTGACATCGTGCAAACACCAGTACTTGGTTGCGGGGCCGAGGCCTGCCGACTAGAAAGGCCTTCGGGACGCGTGCCATTTACGTGTCGCTGAGAGTGTGAAAAACTGTGTGCAGGAGGTCAGGTGATTGTGGATACAGAGATCACCACACGTGAATCTTTCACCAACGCTAGTTATTACAACATTGGTTACAAATGGCGAAGCCTTAAGTTTACGCAGAAAATTACGTGACAGATAAAAAACATAACAGTGAATCTGAAATGTGGGAGTTATCTTGTTCGCGAATACGGACAGCATCTGCATCACGTGAATCTTAGTTTTTTCTCAGATTCATGTTCTGCAGTCAGTATTTGCGCATTTATTTACCGCATTTTATTATTATTATTATTATTATTATTATTATTATTATTATTATTATTATTATTCGGGACGTGTTTGTGGGGTGCAGATGCGTTTTTGTAGGCTCTTCTCTTTACATTGATTTAAGTGATTACACTTTAGTTAATCGCTTAAAAACCGTAACTAGAACTTTGGTATATGCCCCCGAGTTCTGATAAATGTGAAATATGCGGTAAACCGTTGTATGGTAAGCAGAAACGTATTTATTGTGAGGCCAGC
>PNEQ01025515.1:0-16916 GCA_003012365.1 Medauroidea extradentata
TGCCAAATAACTGCAATTTTTATACTGTACATTTGACATGGAAAATGACAGTTTGAAATTGAATGCAGTAGTCACACTATTGTCAAACCGTTTAAAGAACTCCACAAATGAAAAGGAACACACCAATTAGTGTTTCAAAAACAACTGAAAACATTGTTGTAATGCAAAATCAAAATACGGTAGGCCTATGTTGGTTTTTATTCTATTTTGTACATACTAGTATGTACTTCACTCTATACTTACGTTTTTACTTTTCCATTCTTTGATTCCATTTCTTTTCTGGTGACAGGTTGGAGATGGTCTCATATTAAACAAGATAATGGGAAATATTTTATCAGTACTACAGACATAGAGCTATTGAAGTATAAGCAAAACAATTTCAAACACAACCCTAATTAAAACATTTTTACCAACAATTAAACATGTTCACAACACTCCAACATTGGGACAGTCGCGCAAAGTTATAGTAGCCTACTTGCTCATGTTATAAAATGTTTGTTTACTGAGAAAAATTTTCATTTGAATTAATTTGTGATTTACGCAAGCAGATATTTTATATATAAAAAAGACAGTTGCAACAGGAGCACCTTTTTTGTTACACAGGTAACATTCAACAAACCACCTTCAAATATAGCCTAGAGAAAAGCTGATGGTAAAATCAGTTGTATTTAATTAGAGGGTAGCCACCTCTGCTATTTTCCAAAGAGTGGAAGGTATAGGTCTTTGAAAAATATCACTAGCCGCGGTTGTGTATAATTTAACATAAACTATAGCTGTCTTACTGCTTGTATGGTTGGCAGTGAAATTACTTAATATAGTTCCGTGTATTTTCCTATTTAAATACAACAATATAGAAATAAACTGAACCGAAATCTACATAATTGGATTTTATATTATTAATATTTTTTAACAATAAACTGTATCGATTCATACAGACTACACAATGTATTGTACACGCGCAAACATCAAGTTAGGTGTTCAGAGAGGTTAGACCTGCCCGTTGTTAGCCGTTACGTGCGGAAATATACGAGTTAGCTGGAAACAGAACATTAGCAGGGCTATTTCGAATGCTCACTTTATCCAGCACTGCCTGTATCAAGCACCATATGCTGTTGGTTTGAAGATCCCAATAACATTAAGCAATGATGACAATATTGTTTTTGTATGTGGCGTAGTTTCCCAAATTTTGGGAAAATACGGTTTAAAACGTTCATCTTTAACTTATCATAACGCCCTTAATATTGAGTTTAGGTCGATAGTGCACAGCATGTTTTCGTCTTATTTTGCTGCATACTTTAACCTGCGTAAATATCAAAAGGTATTTTCGGGACATTCTGTATTTGATACTAAATGAGCCGAGTGCTGTCACAGCACTGCAAGAACGGTATTGGCGTGGCGGCCGCTGGAATAGCCCTACAGGGCAAGTTGCGCTCGCGGCCACCGGCAATGGGTGAGTGTGCCTGCGACGGTATCGTAACTTCAAGGTAGGCCTACAGTAATTAAAAGAACCAGAATATTTCTGATTCACATATGACTTACAGTGTGTCACTACAGGCAAACAATGTCTGCAGTACATTTTTCGCGTAAAATATTCAGTTTTCCACGTAACATTCCTACAGTCATGAATGGCGTGGCCGTAACGCAAACCACGAACGGTTATGGTTTTCAGTACTGGTACTTAATTATACTGCGAGGCAATTGTTTATCATACTAGTACAGCATTTTGAGTAGTGTCGTACTATGTATGACTACTCACATGTACGTTTTATGTTACTTGTCTATTTGTACCGATAAACTATGAGTAACTTGCCTTTGTAATTTAATTCATTTCTTTTCCGCTCCAATGACGTAACTGGAATTAAAATAGTCTTGTACCATATCAGAGTAAACTCGGGGCAGATTATCACTTTGTGCTTTTAAAAAAAGCCCATTTCTTCCCGCAAGTTCAACAAACATATCGCTTATAGCCTCTATCTGCCATGAGCGCAGCCGGAGCGCGGATGCGGATACTAAGGTGTGACGTCAGACCAGTGAGAAAGCGTTTCGTGGTCACGTGATAACACCCGGCTAAATTACTAACTTTAATTTCAAATAACTCAATTCCTACCGATTTTCACGGGATAAAAAGTTAAAAGTTACATTTATATGTGTATAAAAGAGCATCTCGAGCAGTTCTAGACATTTCTATGAAATGTGAATGTTCCCAATTGCATAAATCAAACATAAAATGAAAACATACAGCAGCTGTAGGCTTAACCTAAAGTGCACACGTCACATATTTACATTATCAAGCAGGAAAATGTGTTTCATATTAATGTAATTTTCACACAATTTTAACATGTTGACATTTTCACTTAAAATGTAGTACTGATCAGTGTAGATAAGCTTGTAATGAGAACAAAATAATAATGGGGGAAAAAAGGCAACGTTGTAGGCGTCATCACCGTACAGAATTATCTTACTCTCATTTGGGTAAATAGTCTAATATATTTAATTGCAGCAATTCCATATTTGGTAAATACATTATGATTTAGATGCAATTTAATTTAATTGTGTCATAATAATTGTAACTTGCAAGAATGATTCGTTACATCACAAAATTTATGAGGTTAGGCCTACGGTCATTTAATAAGTCTTTGAATGGGACAGAGTAAAGTGCTGTACTATTGTGGACACATGCCATTGCAAAATTATGTTGAACCAGAAATCTTAGAATGAAACTAAGAAGAACAGACGGAAAAAAAAAAAAAAAGAGAAAAATAAGCCTAGTTTGGCTGTAACCATAACAGCATATGAAAGATCCCATAAGGAATTAGTCAACACCAAATTAAGGAAAATAAAATAAACATCCAAAAATAAAGTTTAAATACAAAACAAAATAATTTTTGAAACTCAGTACACCACAATGCACAGACGATATTGGGACAGACAATAAAGTACACAAACCAGAAAAACGACGACGTCATAGACAACAGACTAGATGACAGAACAATGAAAACACAAAAGAATACAGTAAATTTCTTAAGACCAACTTTTCACAACGTTTCGGGAGCTGACATTTGTTCCCATCGTCAGGCGAAGCAAAAGTGAAAACTGGAAAAAGTTGGACAGCACTGCTCCTAACATGACCAATGGCAGCTGAGCTCTCTCCTGATTGGCAGCACACCATTTAATCGGCTGTATAATCTATTGTCGCTCTGCAAATAATTGTGTTTCTTTCCAAACCTATAAAATAACATAAAAATAACACAAAAAGAAAGGTAAGACAAAAAAGTAAGAGACAAAAATTGCCGAACAAGTGTGAGAAAAGTCACAAAATACTAAGGGAAAATTCCATACCATATACACAACAAACATTCTCTGTCAGAAGGAAAATAAAAGAATCAGAATTTATTATGAATAACAGAAATGTATTTAGTCAGCAAAGTATTGAATCAAAAACTAACACACGTAGAGTAGGTTGCTGGGAAAAGCTGTGAAAGAGACGTGACAGGGATAAGAACATCCATATAATTAAGTGGGTAGGCAGGATCAAAAAAAGGTACAGCTCAACATTCTTTCGCCAGAACCATAGGAAAGATGAGGTGGCTGGTGAAATGAGGTGGGATTGTACAGTGGCCCCAACCAATCAGAATGGTGGCTCAGTGAGCCTAGTTTCACCAGTACAGCCTGTGTGCCCCTAGCAACGACATGTCAAACCAGTTTGTCTGATTGCAAGCTGCTATAGATATTCCCACGTCAGGCAATATTCAAAGCAGCTACTTGCAGACCCCAGAAGAAAACTGTGCTGCTCAACCGATACACTGTCACCACCTTTGCTCTTCTTACTGATAACTGAAACTTTTCATCGCCAGGTTAGAGGGACAGGCCAATCACATGGGAGCTACCCCCTGTCCTCATACAAAATAATTAGTCTGTTTTGAAAGGGGCGAGACATCCAGGATCTACCAAGTGGCGAATTAGGTCCACCGGCCCCAGCGTTGAAGGTTCCCAATGACATTGCCCAAGTTCCAATGCACTCCATTTATCACTCCCGATTATCTCTGCAGTTCATAGCCACAGGATCCAGCAGCTGGATTTGCTACACTTAGTATGTTTCAACACCTAGAGATCCTGCCACCTGCATTAACCATTAGACAGCTTCCTGCAAAGTGCGTAATCCATTTTCTTGCTGAGTCGCACAACTTGCTGATGAGACTTGTGCACCAGCCAGATGGTACATGAGTTGGCATTTGAATTTATCTGACAACTCCTCAGTGAGCCTGGTTGAGATCATTGCTGTGGAATTCATTGAAAACTGGAAGTGTATCTCATTTGACATAATATTACAATGTGCAGCAACCGGGAAAATCGGAAAATTTACTAGACTTTACTTACGGCGGGAAACGTGTGGGATTTGTACATAATTCATGAAAATTATGTAAATTAACAGCCGATGTTTTGATCACTATAAGCGAAGAACGTTGCTTGGTGTTTTCAAGGTCACAGCTTATCTGAGGGAATGAACCTGCTTCAGTTACTTTGACCTTTTCAATAGACTATGTCCGGACCAGACGAGTGTCTGCGTATGCACCAACACTTCAACGCAATGCAGACACGTGTAGTTGCAACGCCACATACTCGGTGCTTTTGAAAATTTACGAGGGTAGGGCAGGTGAACCAAAATTTCAGTTTAGGTTCTTTAAAATGTAACCCAAGTGAAATGAACATGTTTTGAATGTCCACCTGACAGCCTCTCGAGCAGGGTAAGCAGCGGTTAGCAGATGCAAATGTCCATTTGGCACGAAAAAAAATATAAACAGTAGACACCTAAAATCACAAAATGGATTTTTGAAAACTCACCCGCTGGAGAAGTGTAGGCTTTCTCAATCATGTGACCAGCTTTTGTCGATTATGTAAAGAACTTTAAGAACACCTGTAAAGCTTTTCAGGGTGAGTGAGAGGTTGATTAAGATGCCGTCAATTGAAGTTCGAACACAGATTAATATCATCTGGATTAAATTTTGAACACAGTACATTAGAAAGTTTTGCTGACCTACCCTATTTCATGAATTGTCGTAAGTACCTCAACATAAAATGGCACTTACCCAACCAACCTTGCAATGGGGTTAATAAATCTGCAAGGCTTGACTTTTTCAGGTCGCCAGTGATTGGTAACTAATTCACGGATGGATGAGGACTTCCAAAAGCTCTGAAGAGATGGCAGTACTGTCGCACTCCAGGGCGCTTATGTGAATACTGAAAACCAACTAGGAGAAAAGCAGATATTGCTTTTTCGACCATGCAATGTGACATTCTGCAACCAAACTATAGCTACATTTGATCAAATTATTTCTTTGTATGCATCCATGCAATTATAAATTGAACCTAGAAAAGCAATTTAATATTTGCACAACTCTTCCGACATATTCTCGCACCAAAAGCAACCACGTAAAATAATAATTCTGTGCGTGTTTTAATTAAAATTATTGAGCATTAAAAACGCCATAGTTTCAAATAAGCAGTGAAAACACTATTTTATTGGCTAGCACACACATGATGTAATAGGACAGTTTTCGTTTGCTGCCTGCCCACCAGGCATTATAGTATGTTTTGTTATTTTACACTGACTTAAAAAAATTAGCAAAATGTAATTAATTCGGTTACTCAAAAGCTAAATTGTAAAATTTTATCCTTAACGTATGCACCATTACAGTTGAAGATTTTCTTAGTCAATAATGAAGATTTCACTGGTACTGAGTTGAGAGGAGTGAAGACAGCACGGTAGCTGTTGGCTCTTACACACTGGTGATCTAACGTTCCAATAGCACGAGTCGGGAAAATAATACAACACATTAATTTATCTATGAAAATCAATTTTTCTTCCCAATTATTGTTACGTTTCTTGTGAGGAGTGACCGTGAGTACTGCCGTAGCAGTGCTACCATCAAGTGACACATTTCACAAAACTATGCATATCTCGAATTATCGGCCGGTCACAGGTGCTTTAAACTTGCATACTGACTAAGGCGTTTCTACAGGAAGGGGCGGCCACGCATTGAAACAACCAAAACGCAATAAATTTAACAGATGTCAAGATTTAGTTGCAACTTTTAACATAAATTACTTATGTGTACCTTGTAATTCTGTATATCCACTGCATACATAAACTATACACTTTTGTCGCTAACAGCAGACTGTGTCAGGTTAGGATTTTTAGAAACCATGCAGTTCGTATTGTATTGGGTCATTCCATATCAAATCAACCAAAAAATAATTAATTTCAAACCTTTATGCTTCAGATTCTTCTGAATTTAGTGCACAACATTGACACGAAAAATCCAGAATCTTGGTTTTTTCTTCGGTATTTTTTCTACTATTAATCTTTAAAATTTCAAATTTATACCTTTTTTATGACAAATTGTGTTTACAAAAATTAAAATTGCTCTTTAACTACTTGAGCTAGAAAACTAATCTTGGGCTTGTTTTAAAGCTCTTTTGAAGGAGGTTAATTTGGTATATCACAACACAGAGAAAAATTTATATTTTACACTTTTTCAAAATTTGGATTTTGAAAATCTTGAAAACATCAATTTAATTTTTTTTGAAAAAAAAAAAAAATGTCATAATGACAAATTTTGCGAGACATCCTACAAAATTTCAGAATGGGATGACAATGGCATCATATTAAATTAAATGGTTTTCTACATCAATGCAAGCTAATTAGCTGGGTCATTGCATGCACAAAGTTCACTATGTTTGCTTATTGAAGCACAGAATTGGTTATATATTCTATAAATAACAAATTTAAATAATATTGTACTAATACTAACAGAATAATAAATATACAGCATAATTACTTACAAGTTTAGCTATAGTTGTGATGCTGAGATATATATTCATAACTAGTTTTCATTTTAGTGTTAAATAGTTTGTTGTCAGTCTTTGAAAGCTGCACGAATATACAAACCTTAAACGTGTAGTATTATCACTTACAGGAAAAAAGATTATCACACATTTTGTTTAAGCCGTAATTCCAAAAGAGCAGAAGACTTTTGAACATCACCTTCACTGAGTGTGTACACGTGCCCAGTTGCAGTGATGGGTTCCACTTGCATAAGTACGAAACTTTAAGGAATATTCTGTATATCCTGAATGGATGGCAATACAAAAGAAGGTGATGGTCCTCATGGATGAAGAAAACTGACTTGAAGTTGTGGTTCAGTCTCGTGTTTCGTGAGTATGTAGGCCAACCACCATGCACAATCATATTCAACAGTTACGTAGCCTGATGAAACTGTTGGAAATGTACAAGACTTGAGAAGATACGCACGTTCAGACACGACATGTATTTCTTCTCTGTTGCTTCTTGAGTACAACTGGACTGAGATTTCTGAATCTGACGTAGGTATTAGGCAATGAATTTTTAGTGTACCAGCGATTGCTCTTGTATCCTTGAATCAAGATGATAATTCTTTTTCACTTTCTATGTACTCTTCCACAGTTGAAAATTCAAAATGTATTCCTTTAATTGAATTCTTTGAAAATTCAAATAGTCCTTTCGGAGTCAAAATTTGATCATGGTAAGGGCGTTGGAGGCTTGCTTTAGAAGCAAGCCGCTTCACTGTACCTCCTAAGCCATCGCATGCACTTTTGCCATGCAATGTGGCAAAGAAATGCCACATTGCGTCTATGTTTAAATCGTGACTATGGTAACACAAATTCATGAAAATATTGTGGTTTTTGTATTGGCTTGCACTGCCATCTGAGAAATAGTAGATTTTTCTTTTAAGTCTGAATTCTTGCAGCGAGAAGGGATATTAGTTTTTTCTGAAATGTATAAACATCTATTGCATTATGTTGCAAGCAATCTGAACAGAAAACAATATTGAGGTGCTTCAGTTGTGCATCTTCTTTGTAGTACACTACACATGTGTGAAGTGTAGCTTAGTATTTGCCCAATGATAAGACTGGATGTCATCTTGTAGGACAAAGGAGTAATTCTCTGCAAAATCACATGTTACAATAGCTTCTTCTGCAGCCAAATTGCTTATGAGAGAACTGTAATAAGATTTTTGTTCGTTTGTGATGAAATCATGAGTTTTGAGCTTCACGAGTCCCTCACAGAAACATTCAACAAATTCACTCACTTCTTTAACAATGTTTTCCATTGAACATCGGTCAACTGTCACCCATTGTTTGTAAGTAACTTGGTCAACAAATGATTCTTCAAACTTCTGTACCAATGTTTCTTTCAGCATTTCAACTCCAGGACACTCGTTGCACTTGTCCAAGTGACATTCAGGACGAGCAGGGTTGCACATTATTTTGGCCAGACACATTTTATACGACTTAAGTGGACTGTCTGAATCATATTCTGTCTTATTAATGTGAGCTCCATTCATCATTAATTTGATATTTTGATGAGTAGTGCAAATGCAAACTGTGTGTGTCCCACTATTGCCAGCCAAAATACAATGTTTAGGATGCAATTCACAAAATTTTGAAAACCCAATATTTTGTTCTGGGTACTGAGATTTAAAAGCCAAATAAACTTCCCTTAAATTTGCAAGAACAAGTATTTTCTGGAAGCTAACACGAGCATTCACTACTTTCACGAAAACATTTTTTTTCCTGGCATAACTCTACTTATTTCATCACCACTGTAAAAATTAATCACCAATGATGTGGTCACATCGTCCAGTGTTTTCCCGGGCTTTGGGTCAGGGGAAGATAATATACCTTTTTGGGAGACCAATTTCTTAACACTACGTGCCATGTAATTGCTGACACAGAATTCTTTTTCTATCACTGCTGAAGACCAATGTTTTGGCAAGACTGAAAGAATAGTTAGTTTTTAACTTCGTGAATTTGACTGTTTAAATTTTTCCTTTAGTTGTGTCAACATTGTATATCCATCGTTAGCTGTAACTTCCTCCTCCTCTGGTGATCCTACTGCTACAAGTTTGCTTTCCAGGCTAACTAACTTTGACTTTATCCATTTTTGTTTTTGCATAATATGTGAAGTGGCTGAATTTTTTTTTTACTTATAGGTGATTCACCTATAAATGAAAGTACCTTGTTCAGAAGATCTAGTGCTGTATGAGGGTCCACAAATTCATTATCTTTCTCTTTACTTGTACCTGCTATTGCAACATCATCCTCTTCAATATTTTCTTTGGTTTTGTAGTCTGTAAGTTTTTTCCTAACATCTATCACAGATCTTCATATCTTTTTCTATCACAAAATCATTCAGTGCACACATCCATTTCGTTACATTTCGTAAAGATTTAATACTTGCCTTGTGGTCTACTCTCAGTGGGTTGCAACATTTCACTGTGTATACTGGCCAGTTTTTTTGCTTTTCGATTACTTCCATTTCTGCAAGGCAAATCTCACTACAGTACTTGATTTTAAATAATGCTAATGATTTGAGATGCACACTAATACACCATCAACATAAATAAATCACACTAGCACAGCTCGCATGATACACCACTGAGTAAACCAGAGCAACTGGAAATTAATTTCAGTAAAGGCCTGCCTGCATATACAGCACAGCAGATAAGATTGTTTTTCTGCTGATCATCTCACTTCTGCTATCAGTAAAATAGAATGTGTCTCGAGTTCCATAGATAATAACTTAGCACAGCAGATAAAAGATTGTTTTTATGCTGATCATATCTTTTCTGAAATCAGTGAACCAGGATGTGTCTTGAGTTCCATAAGAACTTACGGTCAATGAAGCAGGACTTTTAGTAGTCTTTGTTTAGAACTACAAGAACCTGTAACTTTTATTGTTGGACAAAATTATTACTATTTGTCTACAAATATGTCACATTAAGGTAATGCACACTTTTTAAATTATTTGATACGTACAACCAAAAATTATGATTGAATAGACAAACATAGCAAACTTTGTGCATGCAATAACCCAGCTAATAAGTTTACATTGATGTAGAAAACCATTAAATTAATATGATCCTATTGTCATCCCATTCTGAAATTTTGTAGGATATCTCACAAAATATATCACTATAACATATATTTCTTTTCAGAAAAATCAAAAATGGCATTTTTGAGATTTTGAAAATCAAAAATTGAAAAAGTGTAGAATATAATTTTTTCTCTCTGTTGTGTCAAGTGATATACCAAATTAACCGCATTCAAAAGATCTTTAAAACAAGCCCAAGATTAGCTTTCTAGTTCCCGTAGTTGAAGAGCAATTGTGATTTTTGTAAACACTAATTGCCATAAAAAAGATGTAAATTTGAAATTTTGAAAATTAATAAGAGAAAAACTACTAAAGAAAAAATCTAAGATTTTGGAATTTTCATGTCAGTACCTGTATACTCGTTAGATAAAAAAATTCAGAAGAATCTGAAGAGTGAAGGTTCAGACGTCTGGATGACTTGACATGGAATGACCCTATTGTCAAATGGCGCAATAGAAAACATTGTATTTGCAGTAAATTTAGGCCTAATTGCATTGCTGCACAAAGGAGTTACGCACTTATAACTATTCAGATTCCCAGCCGTACCCATTCTTACCATACACAAACTGGGTTTAACGCAATTTCTCGAACTAACCGTAAGTTGCTCTAGAGTTAGAGTAAACAGATGTGCAATAACAAGCCCAATGACGTCACACGGACATCAACATACCGAAACTTGTTTTCACCGAGCTAAAGTAAACATTTTTCTCAAGTTATACTAACGCAAATAAAGAAAGTGTGGTACCATTATTCATTAAATTAAACATACTTTAAATTAAATATAGAATTGAGAAAACAAGTCTAGTTTGGCTGTAGTCAACACATCCATAAACCAAAACAGCATATGGAAGATCCCATACGGAATTAGTCAACAACAAATTAAGGAAAATAAAATCAACATCCATGAAGTCGGAATACAAAACAAAATAATCTATAAAACTTAGGACACCACAATTAAGACAGCACAGGCAATACTGTGACGAAGATAATAAAGGACACAAGACAGGATAACAACAACGTCATAGACAACAGACTAGACGACACAACAATGAAGACACAAAAGAACGCAGTAAATGTCTAAAGGCCAACTTTTCACAACGTTTTGGGGGCTGACTTCAGCTCCCATCTTTAGGTGAAGTAAAAGTGAAAACTGGAAAAAACTGTGTAGTATATAATCTACAGCACTGCTCCCAGTGCGACCAATGGCAGCCGAACTCTCTCCTGACTGGGCTGTATAAGTGTATATATAGTCTATTGTTGCTTTGCGAATAATTGGGATTATTTTTTTGTTAAAATTTTCACTTGTTTTTTTATTCAATACTTTACTTACTAAATATATTTTTGTTATTCACAATAAATGCTGATTATTTTCATTTCCTTTTGATAGGGTGTAGGTGGAGTGGTACTTTCCCATAGTATTTTACGACTATATTCACACACATGTTTGGCCAGTTTTTGTATCTCACCTTTTTTTGTGTTATTTTTATGTTCTTTAATACGAGTGGAAAGAAACACTATTATTCGCAAAGCGACAATAGACTACACAGCCCATTAAAACGTGTGCTGCCAATCAGAAAAGTGCTCGGCTGCTAATGGTCGTGCTAGGAGCAGTGCTGTAGACTATATAAAATGCCCAATTTTTTCCAGTTTCCATTTTTACTTCACCTGACAACAGGATTAGATGTCAGCTCCTGGAAAGTTGGTCTTTAAAAATTTACTGTGTTCTTTTGCGTCTTCATCGTTATGTCATCTAGTCTATTGTCTATGACGACGTTGTTATTCTGTCTTATGTCCGTTATTATCTTTGTTCCTCCTTAGTTTGTTGTTAATTAATTCCTTACAGGATTTTTCATATGCCGTTTTGATTTATGGATGTGTTGACTAAAACCAAACTAGGATTGGTTATTCATTTATTTTTGTTATTCGTCTGCTTGTTTTTCTGTCTCATTCCAAGATTTATGGGATGACATAATTTGCCAATGGCATATGTCCACTATTGTACAGTAGTTTAATAAGTTAACGGAATGAAGTTTTCTTGCGTCCAAAACATGAATCGACTGAGCCAATGGTGATAGTACCTATTTTTAACGATATATTTATTTTCAAATATGTTTAATTTAATGAATAAGGGTACCACACTTTCTTTATTTGTGTTAGTATAACTTGAGAAAAGCATAAATAAAAAGAGTGTTTATTTTAGTTAGGTAAAAACGAGTTCCAGCATGTTGAGGTCGCTGTGACGTCATTGGACTTGTTATTGCACATCTGTTTACACTAACTTTACAGCAACTTGCGTTTCATTTGAGATATTGCGTTATATCCATTTGTTTGTGTAGTAAAAATGGTAAGGCTGGGACTCTAAATAGGTAGTTATAAGGATGTAACTCCTTTGTGCAGCAATGCAATATAACTGATTGCAAATACAATATTTACTACAGTGCCGTGTGACAACACAAGACGGACCGCATGGTTTATAAAAACCGAAACCTGAAACAGTCTGCTATTAAAACAAACATACAGTTTATGTGTGCAGTGGACATATCAATTTGTGTACAGAATGACATGGTACGCATAAGTTATTTAAATCAAAAGTTGCAACTAAATCTTGACATCATTTCAATTTATTGCGTTTTTGTTGCTTCAATGCGTGGCCGCCCCTTCCTGTAGAATGGCTTACTCAGTATGCAAGTTCAAGGCACCTGTAATCGGCCAATAATTTGAGGTGGGCGTACTTTTGTGAAATGTGTCAACTGATGGTATAGGTGATTTGGGATGAAGTGAGCATTCAAAGAAGCCCTAATTAATTTATATTTTCTGCCAGTTTATATTTTTCCGCCGCATGTAAACATAAATATTTCCACGTGCTTTTACTTACATAGGCTTGTACAATGTTTACATTATCATTACACTGCTCTGATAAATATAATTTATAATATCTACTAATTAAATGAACGGGCACTGTACATATATGATACACTCAATAGTAATCTTAGTTAAATACCAGCGAGTTAACGTTTTATAACACTAATTTCTCTGAATATACTGTAATTGGTTATGATACATATGATACTTATCTCGTAAATGCATGCGTAGTATATTAATTTGTAATTCAAAATTGCCGCTATAAACACACACAATACACGTAATTCAAGAATTCAAGTTCCGTTCAGCATGCTGCCATGAACGACGACGCAATTAACAAAAACCATAAAAAACGTCTTTTCTTAATGTGTGAAACCAGACAAAAAATTCTACTTCTAATTCCACATGCTCAGGCTGGCGATTGTAAAACAACAAGATTACACATTACTAATGACTTCACATAATTTAGCAATGATATTCATAAACAGTTATTTCTAATACTTTTGAACATGTCCATCAGACACTAATATTTATTACAAAACGGACAGACACTCATATTTATTACAAAACGGACAAACACACTCATGACTCAACTCGCTTTCAAGCGAGCGAAGCGGCATCAGCGAAAACCTACCTCTGGTGCAACCTGTCAGTGGAATTTTGAACTACCTCTATGGTGCAAGCGTTAGCGGCAATGTGTCGAAGACAATTTTGAATTCAGCGGGCGGTTTAATCACTTTGTGGTGGCGCTAATCTAGTAAACTTACACAGCTAGTAGGTAAGTCAATAAGATCATAGTAAATATTTTAAAGTATTTGTTATACAGAGAGGTCGACTGACATTGTTATTTCACTAATGCTGTATTCAAATAAGAATGTACAGAGAATTGCATGCTATGATTCGCTACCAACCATACAAATGATAATTTAACTATTGTTAATGTTGACTAATATGCAGTAATGGCTAGTGATTTTTTTCAAATCTTAAATCTTTAGTGCTCATTTTATTCCGAATGACCTATAGCACTGCTACGGCACAAGAAACGTAACAATAATTGGGAAGAAAAATTGATTTTTAATAGATAAAATAATGTGTTGTATTATTTTCCCGACACGTGCAATTGGAATGCTAGATCACCAGTGTGCACGAACCAAAGGTTAGCTTAAACAGAATAAACTGTTAGCTCGGTAGGTTCACTTTTTGGATACAGTGGCCCTTATATGACTGACTTGAAACCATAATGTATTATTCTTGAGCGGATTTGAAACAATAAAATGAATTCGTAGTAAGTTACCAACACTCCTGAGTTTGAATTAACCTACCACTCAAACATCGCAATGTGCGAGAGCTACTTTGCTGCCTTCACTCCTCTCAACTCAGTACCTGTAAAATCTCCATTGTCGACTAAAAAAATTTTCAACTGTAATAGTGCATACATTAACAACGAGAAAATTTTACAATTTAGCTTTTGCGTAACAGAGTTAATTAAATTTTGTGCAGTTTTTTTTTTTAAGTCAGTGTAAAATAACAAAAACATGCTATAATGCCTGGTGGGCAGGTGGCAAACGAAAACTGTCATTTCATCATATTGTGCTAGCTAATAAGAATGTGTTTTCAATACTTGCCGCGGTATTTAAAACTATGACATTTTTAAAACTCAATTAATTTAGTTAAATCACGCATAGAATTATTATAACTTTACGTGGTTGCTTTGGTGCAAAAATATGTCAGCAGAATCATGCATATTAAATTCTTTTTCTATGTACAATCCCATTGCATCGATGCATACAAAGAAATAATTTAATCAAACATAGCTATCATTTGGTTGCAGAATATCGCATTGCATAATCCAAAAGGCAAAATATCTGTTTTTCTCCTAATTGGTTTTTATTTTTCACATAAGTGCCCTAAAGTGTGACAGTACTACCATCTCTTTGGAACTTTAGCAAACCCCCATACATCCGTGAATTATCTACCAATCATGGGCACCCTGAACAAGTCAAGCCTCGCAAATTTGCTAACCACATTGCAAAGTTGGGCGTGGTATGTGCCATTTTATCCTGAGGTACTTCTGACAATTAATGAAGTAGGATAGGTCAGCAAAATATTCAAATTTAATGTATTCAAAATTTAATTCGGATTACATTAACCTGTGTTCCAATTTCAAATTACAGCATCCCAATCAACTTCTCACTTATCCTGAAAAGCATTATAGTCGTTCTTAAAGTTCTTTACATTATCAACAAAAGCTGGTCACATGGCTGAGATAACCTACACTACTCCAGCTGGTATGTTTTCGAAAATGCCTGTTGTGGTTTACTGTTTATATTTTTTTCGCACCAAACAGACATTTTCATCCAGAGGGTCATTCCATATCAGATCACCCAACTCTAGTGTGGAATGACACCCACAAAATTAGATTTTCTTGAAACTTTTTTTAACTGGACCACCTATCAAGTTACTGAACAACCTAAATTTTTTTGGCTGTAGGATACATAGTTTCCGAGATAAATACCACACCAAGAACCTCAACCAACCTCACTGAGGAGTTGTTGGGTAAATTCAAATGCAAACTCGTCGACCATCTGTCCGGTGCAAGAGTGCCAGCAGCAGTGGCAAATTGTGTAAATCAGCTATAAGATGGATTGTGCACTTCGCAGGAAGCAGTCCAATGGTTAAGGCATGTTTCAATGGTTAAGGCAGGTTCCAATGGTTAAGGTAGGTGGAGGGATCATGAGATGTTGAAACATGCAAAGTGTAGTAAATATAACAGTTGGATCCTGTGGCTATAAACTGCAGAGTAAATGGGAAGTGAGAAATGGAATGCATTGGAACTTGGGCTACGTCATCGGGAATCTTTAACGCTGGGGCCGGTGGATCAAGCTCGCCACTTGGTAGATCCTGCATGTCTCGTCCTTTTCAAGGCAGACTAATTACTTTGGAGGGGGAAGGGGTACCTCCTGTATGATTGACCTGCCCCTCCACCCTGGCGATGAAAAGTTTCAGTTATCTGCAAGAAAATCTAAGACAGAGCAGTTGTATCGGCTGAGCAGTACAGTTTTCTCTGCTGCTGTCCGCAAGAAGTAGTATACGCCTATATCGCTACTTTGAAAACTGATGTCGCAGGCTTGCCTGAACTGAGAATATTCTTAGCAGCTCGGCAATCAGACAAACTGGTTTTGTTCAATATGCGAGATCAAACAGCCTTTGCATTCTGCAGTAATGTAATTGTACAAAAATTAAATGCAATATCTAATGAGCAAAATTATGCTTATTTTAAAACATATTACGTTTATGAACAAAGAGAAATACTAAATATGAAAAAAAGTGAAAAAGTTGACTGACTATAAAAAACCAGATAAATATTATGAATCACTACTCATTGTGTACCGGCCAAACTATTGATTTTAGACATTTAGTTTACTGATGAAAAAGGTTTCTAGTAACGTTCTAAGCACCCTATACTGTACCCATTCCAAGGTTGCAGCAGAAATAAACACTGTCACAGGTGAGCTCTCGACCATTGGTCGGATGGTTAGTTAACAGTGTTGTTGCGACACAGCCACTCCGGCTTGTCACGGATGTTACATTCTACTCATTTGAAGTATTAAATATCAAAATGTAATAAAATTTTATAAATTACAAAGAATATAAAATAACCCTTATTGTTATATCAGCATTCTGGCACAATTTTACTACCCAAAGAATCTCTGGTTTTAAAATAATAGGACTAAATGTATTGTCACGGATGTTACATAATTTGTGAACTCATCTGAGAGGTCACTAAGCAAACGGGTCATTCCATGGAAAATCACCCAATTTCAATTATTTTGGTTGCTGACCCATTTTGAAAAAATTTGAAATTTTGTCACACATAATGTGCATATTTCAACAGTGCAAACCCAAAGTTATTGATTTTTATCTGCCCTCATTTTGATTTTACAGAACAAAATGGCCGGTACCGTGTACCAAAATTTACATTTTCAAGGGTTTTTGTATTGTTTAATATCTTGATATCCATAAAAGATACAAAGTCATGTGTTATCTCATTGCAAAGAGGAGACTGAGGGCTATAAATAAT
>PNEQ01025516.1:0-10777 GCA_003012365.1 Medauroidea extradentata
GATCATAAGTAAATATTTTGAAGTGTATTAAATACAGACAGGTCGAGTTCGTCATATGTTCTTTCACTAATGTTGTATTCAAATACGAAAATACACGGAACTACGTACAATAAATCGCTACCAACCATACAAGCAGTAAAGTAACTCTTGTTAGTGGTGATGTATATGCAGTAACGGCTAGTGATTTTTTTTCAAAGGTAAAATCTTTAGTGCTCACTTTATTCCGAATGGCCTAAAATTTTGTTGCAGATGGTACAATATTAATACCTAGTTTATCAACAATTAATTTTATCTGTTATCACATTCAGTTGAGCACCAGTGTCTACGTTCAACCCTACTTTTCTATTTTTGATTTGAACATATTCTACCCAGTCTTTCTTACACTGTTCCATGTACCTTGTCTGATTTACTTTGCCTAGCAACATAGTGTTTTCAAGATTTACTACATTACATGGTTTATCTGAGACATTACATTGTACTGTACTGTCATTGTCACAGGGTGTAGAATCATGAATTGTCACATTATCACAAAGTTACATTTTGACCTACACATTTTAGCAAAATTACCTTTCTTGTGACACACAGCACACACTTTACCTAAAGCTGGGCATACCTTGTACTGATGTTTATAACCACACCTTGAACATTATGTTTTGCTACCGTGCTGCGAAGTCCTGCCCTCACCATTTATGGTTGAAGGACGATTGGATCTGCTCCCAGGAATCGGTCCGCGTGTAGGTTGTGAAGCTCCTGTCCGACGCCCTCTTTCGGCGAACTGTCGTCTTCCTGTCGATCCTGCGTGATTATCTTGGTTACTGCCGTTTTACTTCTTCATACGCCAATTCTGTTGAATAGTTGCTACAAGATGAATATTTCCCGCAAGATGTCCTTGCGAAACTGTTTGTAACTACTGTTGGGTAATTTCAGCACTTTTACATATATTTACACATTATTCTAAGGTTAAGTCTTCAGTCTTAGTAGCTTTGTTTTGATTTCTTCATCCCGCACTCCACTGTTAATGCGATCTTGGATTAAACTGTCTTTCATATCGCCAAATTCACAACTTTGACAAAGCTTTTTCAATTCTGTGACATAGTTGTCAATGGATTCTCCATTTTGTTGTTCACTGTTAAAAAATATATGTTGTTCAACACTTACATTTTCTCTCAGGATGCAATATCTTTCAAATGCATTTAGTACTTTATCGGGATCCTTCTTATCTTCTTCGGTTAGATCGACGGTGTTAAACAACTCCAAACTCTCTTCACCTACTACAGTGAGAAGTATAGCGGTTTGTACCTTCTTAGTCTGCTTGCTTGCATCCGATGCCTAAATATATAACTCGTAGGCTTGTTTAAACTTGCGGAAATTATCCTTCACTTTTCCTGTCAGTTTCAATGAACACGGTTGTTTTAAATTATTCATGACTGTTAGGTTTCCGATATTGCTAACATATCTTCATACTCTGTTTCTACTTTTCGCAAAAGATTCGTGAGCCGACTGCGCCATGTTATATCTTGATATGGAGTAGCGTCAAATGAAACGTGTTCTCAAGAGATATGTTTTTAATGTGGTTACACATGAAGTTAATGACATAATCAACGATGCTCGACAATGCCGACACGCTAGAAGAGACAGTGCGGCTACCATTGCCAACCTATAAGTTGTGCCAACTTGACATATATTACAGTTAGTACGTTTTGAAGTAGCAGTATGAAAATTTCATTTTTTTAGCCATGTTGGGGGCTTAAAAACTACGTATTTAATAAACATGGTGCCTTAACTATGACTTTCTGCCCTTGCACGAAGTGTGTTTGTTCTCTTTACGTATCAGCGGCACAATCAGCACAAGTGGAATAGTTTTGTTTAAAAATAAAGTATTCACAAATACACTGCAATGCATTTGGAGCGTATGGCAGGCGGCGCTCTTAATGTTGGAAACATGCACATTTTATCTCGCCTTCATGGTCCATTTCGCTCTTACTTGCAAGAATATAAGATATTACATAGCACTTATCGTTAAACATATTACTTAAAGTCGACCAGTTTTTTGAAAATTAATGTACAAATTAAAATGTCCCATCCCGGAAAGTAGTTTTGCCAACTTCGGGAACATATATTTAGTTATGACGAATGTCCTTCTGGTGCGCTCATAACACAGCAATTTTGTACGTTTGATTCTTGTGGAAAATAAATTGCTGAAAGTAGGTCATTGTTAAAATATTTACAATATCAGGCTATTTTTTTGTTGAAAGCTCTTCTTTTTTCTCGATATCAGCTTTTCAAAACCTATATGGAAAAGGATACATAAGCGGCAGTTGTTTGTAAACATGCATTTTTACTGAGCAGCGAAAATATTGTTTTATGTTGTTAAAATGAGCATTATCTACATAGTCCAGTCATATGAGGGTTTTACATGGAAAATATTGTCCTGAAGGGAAGACTTCTTGTATGTATACATCTAGTGTTCAATAATAACATACAAAAATCAATATCTGTAAATGTTGTGCTATGGCCTTCATCTTGGGAAATTGCGGCCATTTTATAGTTTTAGAATCATATTTCGTGAACTCTTTAAGTTATCGAAAATTTATCTTTACAAAAGTTTAAGAACACAACAATATACAGTTTTTTTGGAATTATAATTTTTTTCGTATCTGTAGTAGTTACCGAGCAAGGCTCTGAAATATAGCAAAGTGGACTTGGGCAATAAATATTTAGGTACCAAGCTGTGCAGAAGGCATAATATTTGCAACACGTAATTAAGCTATAAAGTTATATGACTTACCATGACATATAACAAAATTCTTAAATAAATAGACCTTGAAATTATCATAAAATTGCACAAAAGACCTGCTCTTGTACACTTGCAGGAGAGACAAGAAGTCTTACATATACACGAACAAAACCAAATACATATTTTTTTTTTTTTTTTTTTTTTTTTTTTTGGCGCTGGAGGAAGAGTTGTCACAGGTTGAAGAGTATTTCCTACCTGTTTCCAATCCCAGTTGCATTGATCTAGTCGTTGTCTAGCCACTGCTGGACTTGGCGGTAAACCGTGAACGAGTACTGAGAAGCTGCTGCTGTCGTCGGAGGAAGTGTAACTAAATCAAATGTAGACTGCAGCTTTCTTTTCACTGTTTGTTAATTGCGAACAAATAACCTATGTTCACATATGTCATATTTCTCTATGCTCCTTATATTGCTAGAATAGATTCTTCATCTGTTTTAGCTATATGTTATTATGCTTACATCCCTCGTATGTTGATGAATCTCTTGTTGCCTAGCTATGTTGAACACAGATTCTCTTTTTTTACCAGTCTGGGGCTTTAGAGACCAAATGCCATCACATGTAGACAGTGCTGTGAGTAAAACTAAGAGGTCTGTGGCTTGATCAACTACAATTATACGTTTTCCACCAGCAGCTTTCTACAGAGCAACACGAATTATCTGGACATCAGCATCTGCTATGGCTTGATATACTTCAATACCAGATTTACGTAGATGACAAATAAGGGCACTAATAATAAGAGCCCTCTTGTTTCGGATATAAGCGAGAAAATCAGACTGTATGTGGCAGATGTATGTACTGTTATTAAACAGAACAACAGCTTGCTTTCGGTAGCGAAAACTACGTGATTCTCATTTGGTTGTAGGAATATCTGGATAGCCATCGAAAACGACAAGAGGAACTTTCTCAAAATGCTGTTAGATGTAGCACTTGTACACTTCCATAGCATCGCCGTATGTTCCTAGTCTTGGTCAAACTGCATATAGCTTAACATTTGTCCTGCCACCAATAACATGTATAGCATTATAGCCAAGTGTTACGTTTTCTTCTTCTGGTACAAACGTTTCTTTCCGCATCCAGTTGTTTTTTTTAAAGAGCCGGGTGTGCAGGAGACACTTTGTACTTTAAGTATTATTTACAATCATGGGCAGTATTATTCAGGAAAATAATTCTGTTGAACAGTTGTACCGTACATTAACTAGCTCAACATTGTCCCTAACGTTCACGTCTGACAAAACAGTGCATATTCGTTTCACTCTAGCTTTTCTTCGGATAACGACGTTTGCATACGATTTACCTATTAATGCATTTATCAATTGTTTTCATTTCTCAACAGCACCAGAAAAGAAATTCACAAGGTCTTCTGATATATCAAAAGGGATGTGTTGCTTAAGCCAGTTAAGAAATATCATCAAGTGGTTCAAATATGTTATCATGCTGCTAACTCGTAAATCTTTGTGATGTTCCGATGATTCGTTAGAAATTCCAGCAATAGCCTCAACTGCCAATGTTACTTTAATTACAACTAGAGCACACAGTATCCATTGCAACAAGCTGTATTTATTGAGTCCACTTACTTTTCTCAAACCACCTAAAGACTTCATCGATTTCAACAACTGCTCAATGTTCATATATGTCCATACACTTGCCCGTTCTTTCTTAATGACGCCTGATCGTAAAATACCCCATTTTTGCCACCAAACCACAACAGGACTTTGCTATAATGTCTGCATTTCACATATTTTACACAGTTTACTTTTGCTCCTGTATCGTGAAGTAGTAGCCTTCACAGTCTCCACAGTAATTGCAGAGTGGAATGTATATTAAATGATGAAATTGCTCTAAGTAGCCTATCTTTCAGAATAAACGGTAAATTACAGCATTACAAGAGCCTGCAGACATACGTTAGTGGGATATTCTGACGCTCATAAAAAGTATTGGGGAAATTATTGGTCAATTAAACCATAAAGCAGTACATTGGTTCATGCAAATATAATATTTTAAAGTAAGGAAACTTACTTCGTCTAAATTTGCACTTAGCTCATTTAGGTTTTCCACTCTACAGTAATTCTTGAGGTCTGTATAAGTAGCTGGACAACTGGTTTCAGATGTTCCAGGGCTGATGTGCATGGAATATACTTGGGTTAACTCGGAGTTTCTTTGTATCCAAGTAAACTCGTTTTACACTGCGGTTTGACTTAACGTTGGTGTAGCTATCGACAAATTATTTATTTTACTATGGAGCGCTATACAATACAACCAACATAAAGTCAGATACTCTTGAATTGCATTTAGTAAAAATTTAGTGTCAAATGAAAGTCTAGGTGGTAGGTTCAGAGAACCAGTCAAAGTGGATTAGGCTAATCGGATGTAATTTGTTTTGCCTGACTTTAAAATGAATATAAAAATGTAATTTGGTATTTATTCTAAAAAATTTAACTATCAGTTATATTTAAATTTACAACATTAGCAGGTTTTGAAAATCTAAAAATGGCTGCGACTTTGTTGGGTGAAGAAAATTTACAGAAACGTTAAGTCACACGATAAATTTTTCAGTATCATCAAGTCTTAACTGTTAGGCAGCAAGAAATTATCAATTTAATTGAATGGGTGAGATGAAGAAGGAAAAGATTCCACTTTGGCCAAGATTCCGGAAAACAGGAAAAACTGTTTTGACACTATCCTGTAGGTAGAATGGGAAAACTTACAATTAAACATTTGTTTCTTAGTATTTAAGGAAATGGAACATTTCCTGGAAAACACAAAACCTTTTATGTACAGGAAGTTATGTGAAATCAAAGTTGAAGGAATGTTTTCCTTTTTAATCTCATGAGTCGAGGGCATTGTAAAATCGATTAAACAGTACTTTACAGATATATTTCCATTATACAAGTGCTGTCAATAACTAGATTAGTGTGTTTTGTGTTATAATACCTACACTGTATTAACCACACATTTAGAATTCCATATGGTGTACGTTTACAACACTGTATAATACATAAACAAAAGAAACACCACTACAGCGACTTTCACGGCGAATAGCCAATCATGCCATAACACTGAAGTTAAGAAATGAATGATTTTCTGTTACACGTATCTTCAAAATTCTAAGTCCTATAGCGGTGTTAAGATTCCTAGAATCTTTTCTTTCTTTATCTCAGTCAATGAAGCTACATATAAAGTACAACTTGGCTAAATCAGTTCATTTTCGGTAAAATATGGAATGTTTTCCTTTTTCGTCACACCCATTCAATTGTTGTGGCTTGTATTACTTCTGGTGACAATTTCGTTCAATAAAAATACTTTTAGCCTGTAGTTTTTGCATTATAACACATAAATGTCATTTTTCTTCTTTTTTTTTACGCACCACTTATAAAACTTACAGAAATCAGCCAATCCTCTGATAATACAGTCCCTATTAGAAAGTAAATGAGTCGTTTGAAATCACCCGTAAACGTTCTAAATGTTCGGAAACATTTGTGAAAATGTAAACGATTAATTTTTGTTATTTTCACCAATACTTTTTAATGAAAACATGTATTTATATACGATATTAAGTTTTCACTATGATCCTCAGGATAACTGTGTGTGAGACAGAGTTCGTGTTATTCGTGAACAAATTTCCAAATACTGCAATTTTGACGTTTGTTTGTTAACAGGAAAACTAAGTAAATAGTAGTACAGCATAACACACTCAACACTGTTGGGTACATTTCTAGTAGGCTACCTGGAAGCAGCGTTTAAGTTCCTTTGTGCATAGAGCAGGCTGCGTATATAATTTAGGTTAAAGACATAATAATATTTTGTTTGCAGAATCAAACTTAAATTTACTGTGTATTTAGACAGAGAAATAGCTGTAAATTTAATGACGGCTGGTAAACTAGTGATGAGTCTCCACGAGCCATTATAAAGTAACACCGATCCCCGTATTTACAGTGGGGGGGGGGGGGTGTCCGTGGGTCCTCCCTCCAGGAATATTTGGATTTCAATGTGCAAAATGGCGCTATTTAAGCAGTTTTAGTGTCGTAACAGTGAATATTCCATGTGGTGGTAATATCCAGATTTGTTATAAAGATGAAAATGTTTGAGTGAAAAATTTGACTAAGAGTGGTTCTGAATACTCCTTAACAGATTCTTTCCACCAAGTAATCTCTCTTTATAATGTATTTTCATATGCTATTTGTCGAATATTGTGGGGTTCTATTATTACTGACTGATAACACCGGCAATTATTTTCTTAGATATTTCGGAAACTCCGACCTTGTTTCGTCAGTCCCACGAGAGATGATATACGATGCATGTTTCCTTTCCGAAACCTCGCACTTAGGTTCCTTCTCACATTAAATTGTGCACAGCCGCGTCCCTCGAATGCGGCGATCCCGGGCTCTTCCACACTTCGTGGCGGCCACAACTCACTGAATTCGCGGATTCTCGCGAATGCCCGCGGCGATTCCACAGCTCGACCACACTTCGTGAAAGCCTCGGCAAGAGATCAGTGTTATCCGCGGCAAATCCACACTTCGTGGCGGTTGCAGCAAGAGTCCCCCTTTAAGGGCTTGGGCCCGAGTTTCTCGGCTTTCGAGAGAATTATTTTTTGAAATCCATACGAGAGTCAATATCGTACAATTTCTTCGTAATTTTTTTTTTGCAAATTGGTTTTACTATGCAATGTAATTTTTCGAGACAAACTGTATGACGAGTATAGTTAATTTATCAATTAAAAGGAAATTTCGTTAATTAACTAATTAGCAACTATTTAGCAGTCTTCTGACTCGAAAAAATTATAGTATGTAGTTTAAATAAGTCATTACCAAGTTACGAATCGATTTTACGATATCGGCTCCCATTTATGTTTAAAAAATAATTGACATTAAATGCGAAGAAACTCGGGCCCATGCCCTTAACTTCCAACCGATTGCGGCTCTCGTAGGTTGCTGACAATATCAAACCCGGACTTCTTTCCGTGTCGGTTTACTATTCTTTTCCAAATTCACATTAATATACATCTGAACTTATTTACAATATTTCAACTGGTTCTGATAATTAATTTCAAAGTTAATATTACATTGCACAACAGGGTTTGGTGTAACCATGCCTGTCTATGACCTAGTTTACAGCCTTTATCCTTGGTTTCCAACTTTCCGTTCCTTGCTGTGTTTAAGTTAAAGGGCGCGGTCTACCGCAATTTTCATCACCATTTTTTATTTTTTATTTGCACCAGATACATTTTTTATTATTTTAGACATATCACGTGACTAAATTTGGCTCTTATGAAATTTTTTTATCTCTCACAGTTTTCGCATAATGACTTGTTAAAGTAATATTTTGCATGTTTCCGTTTTAAGGACTAAGTTACACTTAAACCAATTTATACACCAAACTCAAGAAAATCACAGTGGATAAAGACATTGCAGGCTACAATGTCATGCTCATAAAAATAAAGAATAAAAATTATTTTTATTTTTAAAAAATGCTTAAACTAAAAATAGAAATTAAAAATATTCAATATTTTTTTTTTAAATACAAATAATTTTTATTCTTTACTAACTCTGCGCCTTCAGTACGCAAAACTAATATTAAATATGAATGGCATTAAACAAATTATTGTAATTGAATAACATTTAACGAAAATATCCTGATTAAAACCCAATTTAAACTGACTCTCTACTGATATTCTAACCTAAATTACTGTATTTACATTGTACATGTTATTGGTTAATTATTTAGGGCTAAAAGGCCTGTTAAATTTATTTATTCATTTGTTTATTTAATGGAAGGAGACCTTCCTTCATTGGTTGAACGGCATGTATTAAAAAATTCCGAAGATAAACAGTAGGCCTACATATAGAGTTTTGTTCTAAATGTGGCAAGTTGATAATCTCCAATCAGTTCTTTATCTTACTTGTTTTGTTTTATTCAGAGTGTTTTTACCACTTAAATACAAAAGTTTAAATCTCACTGATAATTATGTTTCACAAATGGTCAAAATAATATGACAACACTAACATTATACACATTTATTCATTGGCCGGCCCATAAAAAGAAATTAACAATAATTTTGATGGATAAATAGGTAGGACCTACTTCAAGCGTAACTGAACTTTAACATAGTAGCTGATTATAAAACTAGTCACGCGGGTATCGAGCAGCTGGTCCTACCAGCAGCCCGGCTTCCTACGGTCCAAAAAAGTGACAATGCCAGAGCCAAAAAATACGTGTGGGTTTTAATGTTTCCTAAACTACTCACATGGACCAAAGTGGGGAATGAGGATAGTAACTAATGTCCCGGAAATTTTGCGTATTTGACTGAGGAGAGGTTGGATTTCTAAGTCATATATATGATGGCAACTTTCCCGATTGGGTCATTGTTTATCAAACGTGCATGGCCTTGAGGACTCCGAATCAATGACGGACCTGTATGAAAACACTCACAGACTGCCGCGCTACCTTGTCACATGTACAACTGGCCATTCACTGTAGCAGCAGACAATATACAAGTATCTGAAGACATAGTGTATACAGGACTGTGGAGTCCAGCCAGGAGGTCGTTGAACCCGCGAAATGTCCGGGTCTCTAGTTATAAACCTTATCCCCCTTTGGCTATGCCCCTGAACAAGTTTCAAATTTCAGTAGCTTCTAGAAACATCACTTCCTTCCCCTCAAAATGGATAAAATAAAAATTGCCTTTAGAGACTGCCATATCTGAAAGAAAAAAAAACATGACTCGTAAAATACAAACATAGAAACATGCGTTGGATTTGAAACAATGCTGCCAACAAACATAATGATGTGGTCACAATTTTAAGTACCGTAAGGAATAGAATAATATCTAAGCACTACATGCCAGCTGAATTGCTTGGGCGTAGAGGTGACAGTCGCCGTACAGATTTTTTTTTTTTTTTTTTTTTTTTGTAATTCTAGGAAGAAAAATGTTGAATCGGCGACTATACCTCAAATTCTATTTACCTTGAGCTACAATATAAGCGAGGCAATATAGCTAGTAATGTATATTCGAGTCGCAATTCGTCGGGCAAATTATGAATATAAAAAAATTTGCCACGCAGATTGCGTGGTAATTATTAGTCTACAGTTAAATCGCAAGGTCTGCACTGTAGCGAAATGTTAGTGGAATAATTTGAGGTATAATCGTATATTTAACATTTTTCTTCTTAGAATTCCAAAAATAGCGAAAAATAATAATATTCAATATGGCGACTGAAACCAAGCGTTAATTATATACGCTGGTCAGCGGCACCCTTACAACTCCATCGATTTTGTCTCTCGCACACACAGTGCCACCTCAAGGTGTTGCGTGGACCGCGGTGGCCGAGAGGTCAGACCTCCCACCAAGGCGATCCGGTTCGATTCCCTGCGGGGTCGGTCCCCGGATTTTCGCATGTGGGAATCGTGCCGGACGATGCCGCTGGTCGGCGGGTTTTCTCGTGGATCTCCCGTTTCCCCCGCCCCTTCGTTCCGGTGCTGCTCCATACTCACCTCATGCCACCCCTCACCAGCGCTGAAGACCTCGATGTTAAGCGTTGACCAAAACCTCTCACTCACTCACTCACTCAAAGTGTTGCAACATTATGTTTACACTTTTGAACTGAAAAATATTTTTAAATTTCTTTTCCTAACATGTGCAATATAGTAACACACGAGAATAATATGTAACAGCGACACAAGTACAAGCCAGTCATAAAATACCGTTTTATCTACAGAAACTGCCGATTAATAGGAACCGGAAAATTTCGCGTTTTGTTTTTGTCACAAGCTGTAATTCAAATAACTGTAAGTTCTTGTCGCGTTCGCAAAAATTAGAAAACTACAGTAAAAATTTATTTATTTATTTATTTATCACGACTTACATGTGCAGTTAAGGGGGATTATTCCCTAGATAAATAATGTTAAAATGAACTTGAAATTATTTATTTTGTAGTAGACATAAATGACAAGTATTGAAGAAACATATTTTTTTTAGAAAAAAAA
>PNEQ01025517.1:0-16915 GCA_003012365.1 Medauroidea extradentata
GGGGGGGGGGGGGGGGGGGGGGGTGATAGACATTCGTGTGCAGGTCGACGCATGGCGTGCGTGTTGTCACGTGAACCTATCACGTGTGTGTTTGTGTGCGTGTGCGTGCGCCAGCTAGAGATCTTAGCAGCGTCAGGCCACAGACTAAATAGTAATACAGACGTGAAATGACGTGGCGGCTCGTTTGATATAGGCGAACTTGGCCGCTTAATGGCTGCCCGAGGCTGTAGACTCCAGCCCCGTGTCTGTTTGGCTCCTGCATGTTACTACAGGTTTCCTATTGGCCTGGCTGCCGACTAGCAGAGCAGCTGCCTCACGCTGATTGGCATTGGTTGTTTCCGCCATGTTGCTGGCCAGGGAAGCCATTTTGCTGGCGTTTGTGACTGAGTTCGCCTTCCTGCCGACTGTTTCACTTCTGTATTCCTAAATATTCTGTGGTCAGGCAGCGTGTCTTCCTGAAGTGACTTCACTGATTTGACAGAGCCAATCACAATGCGGTTACTGCAACATCACACGTATGTAATTTGCGTGTACAAACCTAAGACCTGTGCGAGTTGAAACAACCAATCACTGAACAGCAGATGTGTATGTAAGGCATTGACACAAACTGAGGCAAAATTATTTTCGCGAAAAGTTCATGGCTATAGCAATAAGTAAGACATTAACTCGTGGGTAAACAGCGTGGTGTAGGCACAGACTAAATATTAATACAACATAGGGGCCGGAAAATTTCGCGGATTCAATTACCTGCATGCTAGAATCCATTGCCCTATGCATACTCAAGCCCCGTCTATTCGTTCATTGTCTGCTGGTCCACTGAGTAACGTCAATTACTATTACTATTTAGAGACACTGGTGAATCGCAGGAAAAGTTCATTGTTTGCTAGGTTCCAACATGCTATGTGTAACACTGAAGGTTTTGCACTTACACTGGCTCTCCTTTATATGAAGCACTGTGTCCCTCTTCAACAGACCCAATTATAACTGTACAGTTTTAACACAGAACGTGTGTGATTTGCTATAAAACCGTTCACACGTGTCACGATTGAGATACTACAGTTTATTGGAGACTATGTTAAATATTTTCGCGATTTTCCAGTGTCTCTATTAATATTATATTATTATTGTTAGTACAATACAGGCATGAAATGACGTGGCGGCACATTTGATACGTGCAAACTTCGTCGCTTATTGGCTGCCGGCTAGCAGGACAGCCGCCTTACGCTGATTGGCCATTTTTCTGACGCGTGTGACAGAGTTCGCCGTCCTACCGGCCATTCCACTTGTGTTTTTCCTAAATATTCTGTGGTGTAGGCTTTTACGGTTACAAGCCAACGGAAAATTGATCTATATAGTGTGTGTATAGGACTGAGAAGTCTAGGCTGTTGCCAGATGAATCCACGATGTACTTGTGCCTGAGCGCTCTACGACCCTAAGCGCGTTCGTTGTGTTCCGACTGCATAAAATCGAAGAGGCAACAACATTATATGTACTAGCTGTCCCGTTGCAGCTTCGCCCGCATGTACTATAGAAAGGAGTGACTAACTTTTAATTACGTATTAATTGATAGTGTTACTGTATTATCTGTACATCATTAAAATATTAAATATGAAGCTAGCTGTTAAGTAATACAGCAAATACAAACAGCTTTATCCAGTCCACTTCGCTGAGCGTACTATAACTGCAGTACCTCTTTGTTTTTAATTCATCTTTATTTCTATATGATATTCAATAACTGTCTTTTGTAGAGCTAAAAAAACATATCGATTGCATTTTTTGAGTTATTTCTCCGTGGTCAATGTTCACTTTTCGGAAGTTCTGTAACATTTTACTTCTTTTCACGCCCGTAATTGTCGATTTTGGAACAATCCTGAGTTCTGTTTTTATGTATTTACGTAAGCTTCATTTTAAAGCAAAAACCATCTCGATATCTCAATTGGTTCAGGAGATACGGATGGTTAATTGAAAACACGTTTAATTTTTTTTACCGGCTTTCAAGGACGAATCATGAAAAATCCTGAATCTTCTTTTTGACATTTACATGAGCACCATTCTGATGCAAAGATCACCTCGATATTTTAAGTGGTTTAAGAGAAATAGAGGATTTATTGACGACACATTTAACGGATTTCCCCCCACCTTAATTTCCGAATTTAAAAAAAAGAAAAATTATGAAATATGCATTTTCTTAGGCAACGTTTTGAAGTAAAAACATTAACAATACATCATCAGGTTAGAGAGTTATCGAGAATTTCGCGAAAACACGTTTTGCCTCTTTTCACCTCTTTAATTTTCGATTTTAGAAAAATCCTTCCTTAGTTGGTGCTTACGACGTGAGGGGAACCTACGTTAAAAATTTCATGTTTCTAGGACCAGCGGTTTGGGCTGTGCGTTGATGAGCGAATGAATAAATGAGTGGGGCACTTCATTTTATGTATAGAGATTACACCAAACTGTAGCCAAAATATCTTGCTATGAAGCTGGCTTAGATTTTTTTTTTTAATTTACTCTTAGTAAACGTACACAACATTAACCCGTACTTGCCGCTTTCTGGTTAATGTCATTTATGAATTGGTGTTGTTAATTGGCCTAAAATAAGAATAAAAAAACATACATTTACATTTTTCCTGCAATTACGTTCAAGCATATTAATTAGCTTCAGAGAATATAGAAAACTTGCAAATGCTTATTTGAGGATTTTCTGAGAATAAAATACTTGTAAGAGTCTAGACTACCAAATATCTACTATCCACGCTCTCATCTTGCCAGAATTCTTACTTCGAACTCCTGTTGCATCGACTCTGAGTTTACTCTTTAAAAATCGGATTTCCGAGACATTCATATGTTGGGAACTTGTTGCTCGTCGCCAGCAGGCCACGTGTTTCTCTGGGTAGTTCAAGGTCTCCCACAAATATATTCCTGCAGTTCGCTCGTTGTAGGAACTTCATTTCAGGGACGACAGCAGCCTTGGAGCCTTAGTTTAAAAAGTTGAGGCACCCCTCACCATATCATATTGTGCATTTTGTAAGTGCTATTCCTAGTTCTTCAGAAGAACTAGCAGCATGAATACAAATCGGCACGTATTTTATTCCAGGTCGTTAATCTTAAAGGTACGCTTTGTCATCGAGATATTATTGGTCTTAACCTCTTCCATGCAGGGCACTGTAAGCAATAACTTTGCGAATTGCATACGATCCGTACGTAGAGAATCGATCTTCTTATATGGGCGTCTGTGTCACGTTAACTTTCCCGCTCCTCGGAAATACTCGGGAGCATTCGTGTATCTTCGGCGAATGGCGTTACGGCAACGCCACGTGTAATCATTTTTATTGTATTTTCCTAACCTAACAAACCCGGTCTTCGACTCAGCGCACTGTATTTTTTGACATTTGAAATTAACGTAACTAACTTAAACTAAGGTTTAATGCTACTACAGGTTATAAATAAATAAAATGTGTATTCACATGGGAGAGTTTGGCACAGGGAAATATTCTGACACTAGTTCGCTGCTATCACTAACAAGTCTAATATGATGAGACCGTCGTATAATTAAATTTAACTAAGCCAGGGGCGTCATTTAGGGAGGCAGAGGGGACAAATGCCCCCCCCCCCCTTTTCCCGGATTTAGAATTTTAAGTATAGAAAATATATTTTTTGAATTTTGTTATTTAAATAATGCTAACCTAAGTACGCAAAACTGAAATTTTATTAGTAACGTTTCTAATTTATACATGGTTAGTTAATAAAAAAGATGCAACAAGGTCACTGTCGCTGAAACAAAAATTTTGCCCCCCCCCCCCCCCAGAAATATCTTAAATGACGCCCCTGAACTAAACTTGGCAATGAGAGAAGTATTTTAATTTAACTTTAAAGCGAAAAAGAACCAATTATGTCTTTAAAATTATCAATTCTGTGATTAGTCAGTACACCTATTACCGATACCAGCGCTCAAGCGGCAGAAATTTTCCCTGTGCCAAACTTCTAACATTGATCTTTCCAAATTGTAGTAGAACCAATGCCAAAAGTAATCTAAACTGTCACAGCAGAGAGACGAGACTAGGTGGGGAGACATGTGGCTCATTCGCCGAAGATACACGAATATCCCCGAGCGTTTCCGAGGAGCGAGGAAGTTAACGTGACCCAGACGCTCGTCTTCCTTATTACTCGTACGTTACTGCGCCGCGGTACATAATGCACGACGCGAACGGCAGCCAGATCAAATGCCAAGTGCACGTCAAGCGCGGGCAGATTTATTAAGCGGGAAGGTCGGCGACTGACGGCGCTCACAATGCTGTAGGCAGTTTTATCGCCGCTCCTGAGAGGCGAAGGGTGGACACGCAGGGAAGCTGGCGAGGAGATGAAGGAGGAATGGGAGAAGATGCACTGCATCATAACACCTCGTTGACGACGCCTTCTTCTCGCTGCCCTCCCCTACGAGACGTAAATAAATAACTTTAGTGGCGGAGATGGCTACAGATTGCCGGCTACCGGCGAGGAAGAGAGTCGCACAAGAACCTCTACCCAGGCCTCTGTGTAACAGTAGACAGCCAGCCGTGCAGTCTGATGTTTTCCTAGAGAACTGACCAGTCCCATATTGGAGGGTCGTCTTCTATTCAACTTTTGAGTCAAGGGGCCTCTCTACCTGCTCTTCAGATGCGTCACAGCGTGTTACAACTGTTTTTTTTTTTTTTACGAAAATTTTGTTCCGAATTATTAGGGCCGGGTAGTTTTCGCGAAAAGATTTTTGCCCCACTTTGTTTCAGTGCCTGCAGCTCAACTTCATGGCTGTTGACAGAGTGTTTTTGTGCAGAATTGTTATTTATTTGACTGTGCCATCAGTACACGGACAGCTGCGACACATCACGTCAGTGATTTGTGGGTTTAACTTTCACACGTTGTATGTTACGGCATCCAATCACTGATCACAAAGCAGAGATGCAGGTGCGCACGTAAGGCTCTGAAACAAAGTGCTGCAAAAATCTTTTCGCGAAAACTACCGGGCCCTACGAATTATATTTGTATATCTACGAAAAGAACACGCAATTCAAACCATGCCGCTATAGTTTTAAAAATTCGCACGTTTATTACAAGCATAATTACCGGGCCCCTCAAAATGGTCAAAAGCGGCTTTTCCAGGCTGCCGTAACTGGAAAACCAACGACCTACAGATACAAGCGTTTGAACTATACTGCCCACAAATAAAATTAAATGGTCACCGCTTAAAGTCACATAGGAAAAAATATAATAGTAAACCACTGCACACCAGCTGAGTTGCTTGCACTAGCACGGAGAGGCGATAATGTAATACATACATCGGCGAACGGCAACCTTACCGCTCCTGCCTCACACACACAAACGTACCCTATCTAGGGAGGCCCCTTAACAAATAAGTGCAATGGTGAACTGCCGTATTTTTAACTCACTACAAGCATTCCTGAAGGAGTATCATTATTTTAGATATTTCGTTCTTTAATTGAGGGGTTTGGATTTAGGTATATAGGTGTAAGCTAGTTAAAATAGCGTAGTTTTCTCGTAACCTATTTTTGTACTCACATGCTCTGCTGTATATTCTTACAGTACTCAAGTGGAATTCAGAAATTCAGTTCAGAGTGAAATATCTGTTACAGAATATTCTTTTGAAAAATGCGTATAACAGTAACAAAAATGACAATACTAAATATTTGTGACTTAAACCACTATGAATCTCAGCCCCTCAAATATCAGCCTACTACACCTTTTTACATTGTTAGATAGTAAAATACTCCCATATTATCTGGCATTTGTTGGAAGCTGAGAAATAATATAATCATTTTCATTGTTCAACTAATGTAATGTGCAACGGTCCCCTTAATTCCGCATAGGCTGTTTGATAATTGAGTCCAGGGATGTGAATTAAGAACTTCGGCAACTCTTACTGAACTGGTCTTGCGTACCGCCACGCGCCACTCACTCAGGTCGAGAACAAAGTGATACTGTTGTGCTCGCCCTTGCATGTATTTTATTCGCGAATTTTTTCTGAAATATATCGACGGAGTGGCAGGGTAGGACGCCAACAGCTCCTTCCACGATCACTTTTACTTTCACTTTTACTTCTCTCTCAAAATCACGACGGCGGCCCTCACATGTTAACTTTTGGCGGGAAAATGTCCTCAGTGTCCAATAACCCTTGGGAACGCCTTCAAGGTAATGGAAACCCTGAACTACCTAACTCCGCCCCTCGTGAGCAAAACATCACGCTACCCTTGACCATAATTTATTTATTTCTTAACTTTTATTTTAAGCTTTTTTTTTTTTTTCACATTTGTTGATACCCTTCAATACCAAATATTACTTACAGTTTCCTACTATATCTTTAATGAAACACAGATAATTTAACAACTAAATAAAAGTAACCCTGGCTGCCATGTTGTTACAGTGGTGCTTTGGCAGAAGGGGGGGGGGGATGACAGAAACGAGGGGGAAGCAGGGCTGCCGGTCCAGCACAAGCCTTTTGTGACGGCAGACCACCCCTTACTCAGACTTCAAGGCAATTGATTTTCATTTACTATTACTAAACTAATCATAAACTACTTAAATCTAATCAAACAACTAAATTACTTTAATATTAAACGGTTAATTTAGTACCCGACACGAGGTATCTACAATTATAAAACTCCATTTTTATCCCTTACAAAACTATTTACACTAGTGCTATAAAAGTTATAAGGTAAACACATACAATTCCGCAAGGAATTCAGTCAGTATTTACAAGAAAATAACACAAATAAGCATCCAAACACAAAAAAAAAAAAAACAAGAAAAATAATAAATCGGATTATTCCACAAAACGAATTCCGTCAGTAAATTACTGACTGAAATCATTGTGAGATTGTATATGTTCACATTTGTTTGTCAGTTGCAAACAAAGTCTTTTAGTTTGTTTACTTGTCTGTTTGTTTGTGTTTATTCTCTGGTTTTCTGTGACACCATTTGTTACAGTTGCATATGTCCAAAATACTTATTTAGGTTTTAACTGGCCCCCATCGCAAGAATCGTTAAAAAATAACAACTCTGTATAAATCACAAACATCTATAACTATGTCTATATTTACATCAAAGAGTTGTAATGCGCATAGTTAACGTTTAATAAATAATAATAATATCGAGAAGTGTGAACCGGAGAAGCATTCACCCTGGGATCATATAGGTGTCCAAGAGATGGCATGAGATGAAACCCTACAATAGATCAGCGACGGAATGCAAAGGCGGGGAAAAACGGTATTACCCCGAGAAAATCCGCCTGCCAAAGGCAACGTCCGCCATGTTTCCCACACGTGAAAACTCTAGGACGGACCCCGCCGGTAATAGAACTTGGATCATCTTAATTCGTATGTAAGTTTTAATAATTGGACATTTGTGCTCGAATTACCTTTTATCCTGTACAATGCTGAATTGAGCACAAGACGGCTTACAACTCTTGAGGCCTACCATTGTCTGGTCTAGCACCTTCGCTGCAGTGAGGGAATTTTGTAAGAATGATGCGAACCACTAATATAATGATAATCTGTTGTTTTCGTGTATTTTAAATTTTTTTCTGAAAAAATAGTAAAGTTTACCTTTATATATTTACAAATTTCTAGATGACGGCCCACTGTTCGGAAAGTGAAAATAAAAAAAATTGTATTTATGTAAGAATGTCTACTTTTTGTGAATCAGTATTTATG
The DNA here is from genome assembly GCA_003012365.1 of Medauroidea extradentata. Classification (NCBI taxonomy): domain Eukaryota; kingdom Metazoa; phylum Arthropoda; class Insecta; order Phasmatodea; family Phasmatidae; genus Medauroidea; species Medauroidea extradentata. The sequence continues at coordinate 7,704 of PNEQ01025517.1, forward strand.
AGTAGAGACCGGAAAAATGTTTTCTTTCACCGACCTGTAGGCCAGCCTCAAGGAAGAGTTGTTTGCTGAAACAGACAACAACACAGTGGCTACTGGCTGATACGGCGATACCTAGAGACCTGAAAAATTCGCGTTTTATTTTGAGCACAAGCTAGAATTCCAACAACTGTAAGTTTGTGTCACCTTCGTAATTGGCCATTGACTTATTTGACCTTTCCTGGAAGCATCTGAGTCAATAATAAATATGTACCTATTACAGACCTGTATCATTTTAACTTCAAGCAACTAATGAGCATCTGATGTTTGCTTCAGTTCACAAATATTCTTGCAGGCTAGCCTACAGGGCGTCGGAACCCACGAATTTTTTCTGTCTCTAGCGATACCATATGAGCGGGACTGCGTTTAGTTGCCAATTTATTATTGGCACAACCATTTCCAGGCGGTGTGAAATTAGTCTACGGTGAATTGTGATAGTGACAACACCAACTTATTTGAATAGCTCATCGAAAGAATACACGAAATTTTCATGTCCTTATTTATCAGTAACGAAGATGGTACATGGCGTAAATTTCTTGTGCCAACATTCTCTTGAAAATGCTGTAGTGTTTCTTGCAACATATATGATTCGGTGGTATACTTCTGTCACAACGGAGCTATCCGCAGACTAATATCACAGACTAAATAGTAACACAGACGTGAAATGGCGTGGCGGCTCGTTTGATACGGGCGAACTTGACCGCTTATTGGCTGCCCGAGGTTGCTGATATCAGCCCCGTGTATGTTTGGCTCCTGCATGTTACGGCAGGTTTCCTATTGGCCTGGCTGCCGGCTAGCAGGGTAGCCGCCTTACGCTGATTGGCGGTAGGTGTCTCCGCCATGTTGCTGGCCAGGGAAGCCATTTTGCTGGCGTGTGTGGCTAAGTTCGCTGTCCTACCTGCTGTTTCACTTCTGTATGCCTAAATATTCTGTGCTAATATCATGTATCAAATTTTACAATAGCAGGATTCTTATTGGCTAAGTCAGATAGGGTATTAGCTCTACGCACAAGCGAAAGCCAGTAATCTTCTGGTAAACTAAATGTACGTTGAACGTAGCAAACAGTCCAGTTTTCCCGCAATAATCCATCATTAAAGACACTGGTAAATCGAGGGAAAAGTGGATTTTTTTTGTAGGCTCCAACATGCTATGTATAACACTGAAAGTTTTGCACCGATATTGGCTATCGTTTATGTATGAAGCACTGTGTCCCTCTTCATCAGACCAAATTATAAATGTACAGTTTTAACACAGAACGTGTGTGATTTGCCAGAAAACTGTTCACACGTGTCACGATTGAGATACTATAGTTTATTGGAGACTACAATAAATAATTTCGCGGTTTTCCGGTGTCTCTAACCATCATTTCTAGTTATGATTAGGGACCCTTGTTTTTCGTGAAAAGAATTTTGCCCGCTTTGCTTCAGTGCCTTGCTGGAACATCTGTAATTCTACTTCATGGTTATTGGCAGCGTATCTGTGTGAAGAGCCGTATCTCATTTGACTGAGCCAATTACGATAATGTTCCTGCAACACCACAGGTCTGCGATTTGCCGGTTGAATCCCAAGGTTCGTAGGAGTTAAATATCTTATCACTGACAACGAAGCAGAACTGCAGATCTGCACGTAAGGTACCAAAACAAAGTAGGGCAAAATTATTTTCGCGAAAAACAGGGGTCCGTAGTTATGATACGCACAGTAGCAGCTATCAGAAATATTTTCAGGGAACTGGAAAATTTAATGTCATTCTTCGAACTTTACACGTTGATCTTCCTAACCTGTTGTAGAATTAATCTTAGCCATGGCCGACCCTTTCTCCTTGTGTGAATTTCTGCGTAACTGACTCTAATGACGACGCTGCCGACGAAACGTATAATGATAATAAAACTAGAACACGTGTCACTACGGATTACATTGTAGACTACGTCAGCCTCACGAACATGTAGGCCGGGTCGGGAGCCGAAACATGACACGATTTACATTATCCGAGCAGGACGTTCGCCCCGACTTGCCAGTCGGCAACAGGCGTTGCAGGGAGGCATGTTAGGGGGGCGGGGAAACACCTTTTAAGCAACGACGACGCGGTGACGCCGTGAAATAATCCGTCACAGCCCGAGCCCGGCGTAATCCGACAACCACGCCGGCGCGCATCCATCTTCACCGCGGAAGATTTTTTTTTTCCTCCCGCTGTGTAAACATCGACGAATCCCGACTAAAATAACTCGTCTTTGACGTCGGGCGAGACAAGCAGGATTCTTTTGTGGCAGCCGAGGTCCTTACATACTTACATAGGTGGGGGAGGGTCTTGCGACTGCGTCCGTCGGCCGTATCGCGTTCTCAAATCCTGCCCTTTTGTTGCGACAACCTCCGAGGCGCAACCCCCTTCCCCCAACATGAGGACTCACATCTCAAGTGCGCGCCACTTATATAACAGGGCCGAACTTTAATAACGAGCGCGCACGCTATATATACACTTTTTCTATCAGGATCTATAGTGTATAAAGGATATTTTTTTATATAAAGGCGTCACGTGGTTATCGCCCAGTCCTTAACTGCATCTAGCGCGCTCACAATAGCCACCGCCGACATCGCATTCCTGCAAGGGATTTTGCGACCAGGACAACAACGAGCTATCGCCGCGTCGTATAGCCGCGGACGTCGTGCGAAACTATGCGTGAAGGGCCGTAAGTCGCGAGACAGCCCAAGAGGTTTCTTAGTAACGTGTTAAGTGAGTGAAAGATTTTGGTCTGCGCTTAACATCGAGGTCTTCAGAGCTGGTGAGGGGTGACATGAGGTGAGTATGGAGCAGAGCCGGAATGAGAGAACGGGGGAAACGGGAGATCCCCGAGAATACCCGCCGACCAACGGCATCGTCCGGCACGATTCCCACATGCGAAAATCCTGAGACCGACGCCGCCGGGAATCTAACTCGGATCGCCCTGGTGGGAGGCGAATTATCTGACCATTCGACCACCGCTTACACAATATTATCCGTGTTCAATATTTATTGTATAGTATTTATTTCAACAAACTGGACTTATTTTTTCTTTTATTTTCTTATGTGTGTACACTGAAAAAACGGTTTTGTGGTGGCTACAAAATATTTTGTCAACATGGACCTCACGAAATAATTGTATAGTGGTTACAAAGTTTTTTTTTTTATTCACTGCTTAACTTCATCGGGGACAGCAAAAAATGTTTGTGATCACCACAAAATAATTTGGTACGGTCCATAACGACAAAATATTTTGTGGTGACCAATAAATGTTTTTTTTTGTTTTTTTTTTTTTTTCAGTGTAACATTCTTTAGGGCAACTTGGTTTTGAATAATTATTTGCAACTTGTAAATACAAAATTTTAACATCACAGTAAAGCTGTGTACTTGAAGTGGTAGTCACTGATCAATGTACACGATACGTTGTAAATAGGTCTCAGGCACTAACACTTCGTGTATAATAAATATAAATAAACTGCATCATGTGAATGGAAAACTGAAAAAAAAAGAAAAAAAAAAGTTGTACATAGGGCCTACTTGTGTTAATAGACCGTGTCACAGCATGACTTCGAAGTCCAATATGCGAGTTACTGTAAACTGAAGTTCTACTGACATGAACTTCGTCTACACTATCCTGAGCACATTAAGGTGGAGTGTTAGATAATTTTACTGTATTTTCAGTTTTTGAACCTAAATATTATTCAAATTGAATAAAAAAATTTATCTCCTCAAAACGCATAGGATATATTTTTGGTAAACTGCTTGATATAAATAATAGTGGAATCTTTCATTAATTTGTCATGCAGAGTCATTGCAAAGGAATTACAGGTTAACTTACAAGAATTGTAATGATTCTGCATGACAAATTAATGAAATAATACATTATTATTTATGGCAAGCAGTTTACAAAGAATACATATTATACTTGGTCGAAGAAAAATTTTTGATAATACAATTTAATTTAATGTTATGGCTCAAAAACTGAAAATACAATAAAATTGTCTAACGCTCGACCTTATGGGAAGTATGATGTACATGGCACCGTCTTCCACAACACAAGCAGGGTGAGGAATCTATCAAGTCATATGGATGGCGATGGGGGAGTGAGAGGTTGTCGCACTGGTGTCCCACTTCTTTATGGGGCAGTCAAAATGTCCTCTAGGAATCTCCACTCTCCCCTACTTCACGGCGCCTTCGTCGAGATAAAGGGGAACTGACAACGTTTCTCCAATCTCTTCCCCGCCCCCTTTTACTGGTTAACCAAGGCCCCTCGCACTTTCATTGAAAGACGGCTCACGGCAGTAACTTTATAATACAATATGGCGTCTTCAGATACCAACAAAACTGCACAGTTGTCAGACCCCTGGATACATCCGATTTTGACAGTAACATGAAAAACACGAATTTTGCGTTGTAGATGTAATATTATGGAATATATTTAGAAATATTGCAGCAAGTTATTAAGGTTTTGCGGTTCAGCATATAGACTACATATAATATTAAATGCATAACAAAATTTTATGTATTTATTAATTTTGCAAGTGATGCCTGGTTACGTAAACGAGGAGTTAGTGAATTAAATGAGAGATTATGGTCAGCGCTCAACATCGAGGTTTTCAGCGCTTGAGGGGGACATGAGGTGGGTATGGAGCAACACCTAAATAAAAGGGCGGGGGAAATGGGAGATCCCCGATAAAACCCGCCGATAGCGGACGTAAGCGAGGAATTGTACTGCAAACCACACTTGTGTCGTTTATATTTCTGATTAAACCCATTTAATAAATTTACAGTAAACTTTTCTTCTTAATTATTGTTAGAGATGGGGGTTTATTGCTGGACAACTTGACTGTTTGCTAGATTTCAACGCACGTTCAACTTACCGAAAGATTACTGGCTTTCACTTGTACTTGGAACTTTTAACCTATTTGACTGAGCTAATATGTGAAAGAGGTCTCTAGCGCTGGTGAGGGGTGATATGAAGTGAGTATGGAGCAGCGCCGGAATGAAAGGGCGGGGGAAATGGGAGATCCCAGAGAAAACCCACCGACCAGCGACATCGTCCGGCATAATTCCCACATGCGTTAAATCTGGGGACCGATGCCGCCGGGATTCGAACCCGGATCGCCCTGGTGGGAGGCGAGAGATCTGACTCCTAGGCCACTTTCGCCCCGCCTGACGTAGCTAATAAGAATCCCGCAATTGTAATATTTATTGCTTGTGTTAGTCTGCAGACAGCTACGTTGCGTCAAGTGTACATCACCCAATCATATGTGTTGCAATTAACTACAGCGTTTTCAAAGGTATGTTGGCACAAAACATTTTTGCGAAATACCATAATCTCTAATTATTGTAAAGTTTTGATTTAGAGATCTAAAAACATACGTTTCTTACGTTATTACAACGAGACAGTTCGCGATTGGCTTCGTGCGACACGTAGCACCACGCCATATCCCCATTCTACAATTCGAAAGCCAAAAGGAGTGCGTGAATTACAGATGCTAGAATGTACTTCTCTCTCTTACCATAAGGAAACAAGGCGTCGATACCATAAAATACCACTTCTCAGCCATGTTGACTGTTTATTTACCTCTTAAAAGACTTTTATAAGGCTTAACAGGAATCTCTAGTAAGTTGCTTTCTGTAAAATCAGTGTTTACGCGTATACGAACATGTCCGTAAATGACTGTTTTGGAAGCATAGTTTCTTTCCAAGAAATATAAATAAAAAAAAACATTTATCTGTAGACGCCTCTTTTTACTTCAGTCCAATCGTATGTCATGTCAGAACAAAATAGTGAAAATGGCTGCATAAAATGGCATACATTTAGGACACTGGCACTCGATCTCCTGACAGCAAAGGAGAAAAATACATTCTTACGTCTGTAGTTCATTTGACTTGTGACACACGCATTAAGGGTCCTCCCTAGATAGAACGTGTTTCTATGTGAGAGATAGGAACGTTAAGGTTGTAGTGTGTTTTACTGTTATCTTTTTTTCCTGTGGTACTGTAAGGGGTGACCAAATTATTTTATTTGTGAGCAGCATAGTTCAAAGTCTCACGCTTGTTTCTATAGTTTCATTTTACGAATTCGACTTTTATTTTTCCAGATACGGCAGTCTGGAAAAGCCTTTTTTGGCTATTTTGAAGGGCCCAAAAATGATGTTTCTAACAAAAGAGCAGAATTTTTAAGTCTATAGCGACATAACTTGAAATATGTGTTCTTTTCGTAGGTTTACAAATATAATGCTCATTTATAATTTCGTCAAAAAAATAGTCGTCACTCACTGCAACGCGTGTGAAACGCAGGAAGGGAGGCCCCTTAATAACACACTGGCATAGGTCTAACTTGCGTGCTATTGGACTACAACGACCGTGATCGGCCACGGGCTGTAAGGCCGACTCTTACTCGATAAGCATATGCATCATCGCCTCTATGCGCTAGGTGTTCAACTGGCGTCTGTCATAATCTTGAGAACTTAAGGCTACGATTAGAGATGACGGTTTATCGCGGGAAAACTTGACTATTTGCTAGGCTTCAACGTACGTTCAGCTCATAAAAAAATGATGACTGGCTTTGGCTTGTACGTGGAGCTGTTGCCCTATTTGATTGAGCCAACAAGAATCCCGCTATTGTAACATTTGATGTATGTTATTGGTAGAGCCACGATTTTGTCGCGAAAAGATTTTTGCCCCACTTTGTTTCAGTGTCTCTCGTGCACGTCGGTAGCTGTGCTTCATGGTTATTGGCAGTGTGTCTTTGTTCAGACACGTTTCTCATTTGACTGCACCAATCAGAATAAGATTATTGTGACTCCGTACGTCTGTAATTTGACAAGGCAAGCGAGAGTAAAATTACCCAATCACAGACAATGTAACAGAGCTGTAAATGTGCACATGACACATTGAAACTAATTGTTGCAAAAATCTTTTCGCCATAAAATCGTGGCTGTAGTTATTGGTCTACAGGCAGATATGTTGTGTCAGTATTTTCAAGGCTATGTTGGCGCAAACAATTTTCGTGATATACCATCTTCTCTAGCTATGATTCATCATTTATTTCAACCAATTGAAAATAACTCGAATATATTTTTTACCAAGTGTTTTGAAAAAAAATTGAGACTGTGTACAGTCATAATTCACACAATTTTGGTACAGCGTTTTTCAAAATAAAGTACCGTTTGCAAGGAAAAAATTATGTTTAGAGACATGAACTTTTCGCAAAAAGAATTTTGCCCCACTTTTGTTCCAGTGCCTTACGTGCACGTCTGCAGTTCTGCTTCATATATATTGGCAGCGTGCCTTTGAACTGTGACGTTTCACATTTGACTGTACCAATCACAATAAGGTTACTTTAACACCACACGTCTGCGATTTGCGTGTAAAACCCGACGACACACGAATGTCAAAACATCCAATCTCTGACCGTGAAGCAAGTCTGCAGACGTGCACACAAGCCACTGACACAAAGTGAGGCAAATTTCTTTTCGCGAAATGTTCATGTCTCTAATTATGTTGCATCATTTTAGTTTATTTTGACAACAAAATATGTGATATTCCAGGAGCAAAAATTTTAAAAATCCGTTTGATGTATTGTAACAGAACAATTAAGCTACAAACGGTGACATATAAGTAGGGACCCTTGTTTTTCGCGAAAAGAATTTTGCCTCACTTTGTTTCCGTGCCTTACGTGCACAACTGCAGTTCTACTTCGTGGTCAGTGATTGGCTAGTTTAACTGTCACGAGCCTTGAGATTCTACCGGCAAATCACAGACGTGTGGTGTTGCAGGAAAGTTTTTGTAATTGGCTCAGTCAAATGAGATGCTGCTCTTCACACAGACACGCTGCCAATAACCATGAAGCAAAAATGTAGATGTGCACGTAAGGCACTGAAACAGACTGGGGCAACATTCAGGGTCCCTACATATAAGTGTTAAAACTGTAAGATGAATTTTTGATATATGCATTAATTCGTGTTGAAAAAAAAATTTGAAACCACTGCAAATCTAAAGAGCGAGGCCTGGTCTGGGTGAACGTACTGTGCGTGTTCGAGATCTAGATGTTGTGGATGCGGTAAGGGCGATATAGCATGCTCATCAAGCCTCACCCTAGCCTCTAGGCGCAAGTCACTGAACTGTTGTGCAGTCTTCTCGTCGACAACACGCCAGTATGAGACGTTCAGAGGGGATCCTGTTATTTATGACGTAAAGATAAATATACATATATTGTACCCGCCTATACATTTCAAAATATTCTGCGCCAAGATTTTCATACCTGAAAAAGACTGCAACAACGTCCATTTACAGCCGCTAGAAAATATACTTTAGTGATTAGTAGTGAACTTGAAAAAGGTATACATACGTGTATCGTTATTTAAATGGCGTCCCGAAGCAAACATCACTCATGTACGATCAGCAGTTCTCGAATAATCTGGTAACGGCCTGAGCAGGCGGGGTTTCAGTAGCTGTATTGAATTATTTTATTATTCGATTTTTAAGTTCTGAGCAGAAAAGTAAGCAATTTGCGAGTATAATGTGAGTTTTTTTTTTTTTGCGCTACAGTATGCCTATAAGCATAACACTAGAACTTTTAACGTATATTTCGGTGGCAATCAGCCAAACCAATTTTTTATATTCTTAATTTGCTTGATTGATTGCGGCCAAATATACGTTAAAAGTTCAACTGCGATCTATGTACTGGAGCGTAAGGTAAATACAATTCACGTTATAATCGCAAATTTTAGACTTTTTTCTCAGAACTTAAAAAAAAGTCCAATATGGCGACTGAGCACTAAGTTTTGTCGGTAATTTATTTTCACAATCGTTCGGTGCGATTTCCACATGTGAAAATCCGGGGACCGAACCCGCGGGGAATCGAACCCATATCGCTTAGGCCGGGTTTATAAACTACGCAAGGACGCAAGAACGCAAGACGCAAACAATTGAACATACGATCGAACAGTGGCGTAGCCAGGATTTGTATTTGGGGGGGGGGGGTTATTCAACTTTGTTAAATATTCACCCATCCCCACAAATAAAGCGGGGGGTCCGGGGGTCCTCCCCCGGAAAAATTTGGATTTTCAGGTGCAAAATGGTGCTATTTAAGCAGTTTTTGTGTCTGAAAATTAACTTTATGTCTGGTACAAATATTAATATTTTAATAAGATTAAATTTATTTGAGTAC